>JBBPJU010000095.1:0-43459 GCA_038088875.1 Austroboletus festivus | reverse complement strand
CCATCATCGCCGATGAATATCTGGTCTCCAGTGTAACTTGACTACGAACCCCAAGCTAATGTGATCGGAAATTTGTGAATCCAACGAGATCATCCCATGCTGCTCCTCAAACTTTTCGGATCCATTGTCAGTGGCAAGCGAACAGGCATCAGACACTGCTCTTCGGATAGCAAGTTCAAGCACCCTCGGTAAAACAGGTATAGGCTATAGGTAACCTCCGAAGCCGGCCCGGGGATCCCCTGTCCATCGAAGACCTGTCATCTATCGATACCGGTCTATGGCCAATACAAGCGCTCAGAGGAACGTATCGGTATTGGCGCAAGAACGGATTCAAAAACGAACCCCTGGTCCCTATTCACATCCACAGAAATGTATTTCCACCCCAACGGGTCCAACTAATGCAACAGCTTGGACGCCCACAGCCCACACATTTATTCACCTTGCACCACTAGTCCATACACCAATTTGTAAAAGAATGCCCACCCAGCACACCCATATCCGGTTTAAACCCCACCCGTACCCACGCACGCACGGCCATCACAACAGCAAGGATAGAAGTGTGTTTACGCCAATTGTCCACATTTGGTCAAGAATGCGGATGTTCTTTCGCGTGGAGAACTCCTATGTTTGGGACGGTCCTTTGCGTTGGTCACAGCCCTCCCAAGCGGATATAAACTGCGCTTCGTACGGCCTCTGGTGTCTACTCTCAATTTTTCATTTTCGAGCTCGGTCCGTATCTCTCCTCTACATCCTTACCCAGTACTCGTCCTCGCGGTCGATAATCATTGCATTGCATTGAAAGCACTCACTGATCAAGGTTATTTGGTGCGCCACGTTGTTTGGCGCATGATTGCGATACTGATACTCGCCTTCCCGGAGAATAGACATGTGCAACTTTGTCGTTCCCATTCGTACCTGTTCTAAATGCCACCAACGTGAACCGCTCTTTCACCACGACACGTCTCACAACGAAAAAGCGCAATCGGACGAGGTCAGTCCTGTTTCCTATCGGTCCCCTCCCACGGGATGTAACACACCGTTGGATTGCCATCAGTCTCTGGTCTACATGGACACGGCCCAGGATTGTTATTCGCGCTGGTGCGTCTTCAGCAGCGAACACCCGAAAACGTGCAGTCATTGCTGGCTGACGTGTAAACACGGGTAAGCTGTCATCGTCCCTTCCGTCCGTCCCTTTCGGCTTCCCGAAAACGCGGCTCGTGCGAGGATGTTGACCATGGATACAGGCATGGCAAGACCAGAGAGATTCACGGCGGATCGCCTTCCTACGTCTGTCTAAGTTGCGCACCAAGGGCAAGGCGACAACCGGCGTGGAAACGGCCACGACCTGCACGCCATTACAATCCCAGCCGAGACATGATGGGTGCTGCCACGCGTGGCTTTATGGACCTCGCCCACTTTCTCGTGCGGTGACCTTTCTCCCTTGTACGGTACCGCCGGCGACGGGTTAAATGAAGACGAAAATGAAATCAAAAAGTAGATCATCACTGTACTGGTATCCATTTCATGTTCTCCTAGATCGCATTGGTTTCAGATATTTCCGGTATTTTATGATATGTTGTATGCCATTGTAAAGAATTTAGTCACACCGTACTCTACAGCTGAAGGCAATCGTTTTCTTGGGATGCGTAATGCGTACACATACACATGGTGTGGTTCGCCCTGAAAACGTGCGTGAACTTGCGGAAGCCTGGGGACTCTGTGAAAAGTGGAGCCGTTTCGCCCCTCTAATTGCATAGTATTATTGTAAGTATTATTAGCACAACGGGTGAGAATGCCTGCACCTTGTTTGTTTTGGCCCTGGGCACGCTGCTTCCTTTCATAAACGACCTTGTCAAAATTCGTCCGGGGGTTTAGCTTCGGAGCTATACCTGGTATCGACGGGTTTTGCTTTTTAAATATTGGCGCCGGACGTGGGTCTTGCGTGCCTATCTCGGATGTTCAGAGCCGGATATTCTGCCATGTTGTGAGAAGAGCATGAACTCATTTATTCAAGGGAAGCGCATGACTGAAACTTTGTCCTTTGATAACGCAACAGGCTCACATGGCATGGCCTTGTAGATGATGCCATCCCCAAGGAGGTCTGCCGAAAAACACACACACACACCACTGCTCGGTTTGGCTTCCTTTCTCGTTTGGCTGGTGGATCAATTGATCATTTGACATTGGATACATGTCGGAGATACTGAGCGTGATCACCTGTCGGACAATCAGCGCCGTTTTCAGAGGAGCCTTGGATATAGGCAGTTCACGTGTCCGACCTGTCCAGAGAGCACTCTTGATGTGACGCGTCCAAAGGTGTGCAGGGGGAGACATGGTGTCACCGGGTGAGGAAGACGTTCCTCGTAATATGACAGACGGCCATGCTTCGACGCGGCCTCTCTTGCATTCTTCGCCTCTCGGAACACGCTGCCTGTCGAGTAAAATGACATCCCACCATAGCACCGATTGCTCATGTTCGACTGGCGAACGGGGTCTGTGAAGTCGTTTAAATGTGATTATTGCGAGTTCGTTGACTAAAAAAAAACGTAGATGGATATCCTTCTGCTGATATTTCTCTCTAGAGCAGGAACGCTGCATCGGTGCCCCACAGTTCCGAAGGATGCTTTCGGGGTGGCATCTAAAGGTGCTCTTCCGACTATAGTACCAGCAGATGCCTGTGACCCGGATCAGGTGGTGAATATAAACTTATGTTATGGGACTTCAGGAAGCATCTGGCGTGGGTGTTGCACCACATGGGCGTTGGATATTTCAAGTTGTGAAGCTTTGTCGCCTGCGTGGCAGCATTTGGGGCGTATAATGTTGATCAATGATGGATATGTCTGACATACGATCTTTTGTACAACGGATGTCAGCTAAACGATGCCAGCCACATGACCATTTCACGAAACAAACCCAAGAGGTCTGCTCAATGTCAACGGAACAGGCTGACCACATCAGGACCATAAACCTAGCGCTGTAATGCCTTACATTGTATTATTTTAGATGATATGGCATTACCCATATCCACAATCCATTGGCAATCGCTGGTAAGACATTGTAGGGCTAGGGTTATGGTCGTGATGCAAGGGGACATCAACTGAAGAAATGACCTGAAATCGGGGGCATCTACTGATCTGCGATACTACTGTGCCGAATCACATGCCCACCACGTATGCCCCCGCACTTTGTGCAAAAAGGATAACAGATCAACATCAACATCCTGAAGCATGCCCAGACTTGGAATGTGCACCTGCCAAGCATCAGTAACTTTACAAATAAATGTGCGAATTATGAAGCGCTGTGTGTGCCATTAAATAAGGGGCAGAAAAAAATACAGGTAGACAGCGGCAAGAAAGGAAAATGGTTGCCTCACCTCCCATTATGTTTCAACTAGAATGGTTTGGATGCGCTGGCCAGTCTTGTGTATGCAGGTAATCCACTGTGAATGTCTCTCCTCTGCATACGTGATCGAAACAGTCGCATGAGGTGCAAAGTTTGCATAAAAAATAAACGGAAAGGAGGCAAATTGATTTACACATGTCAATCAACGACGACTGCGTGTGTTGGAGGGTATTGAACTTGTATTGTGTTCACACGAACCATGATCAACGATATATCGTTTGCCGCGAGAATGAGCAAATTCAATGCTTGTCAGTCCATTGCACTGTTAATTTCACGCAGTGTCACGATAACTCAGTGAGGAACATGTGCTTTTGGATGGAATCGGATATGGCACGAGATAGTCAATCTTGAGACCGTTGCCAACCCATTGAATGTGTTATATGAATACACGTACCTCGCATTCTCAGCTTCAACCTACCCGATCTTATTCTCGACTTCGCTTGACCGCAGCCATGTCTTTTCCTCTTCCTTACTGGTAACCGTTTGGTCTCGAGTATGTTTTAAGCATCTAGAACCAAGTCCTGGCGTTTGGGGAGATGCATCCCTTCGTTGGCAAGGAGCGGGGGACGTATTAGGGGGTTCTGTGTGTAGGTTCGTCGATCGATGTATTTCCAGCGCAAAACTCGAAAGGTTTACCCCGTACAGTATATCATCTTCATTGGTTAGTTGGATTTGCATGCAAGGTCCTAACAACGGTCCGTAGGTCTAGTGTATTGGCGTGGGCACAGGCCCCGGGTAGCCACGTCTGGATGCGGCCCTCCGTGTCCCTCTGAGCGGGTCGAACACGATGAGATAACAACAAGAACTTACTGAGCTCCGCACTGAAGCAAATATGAAAGCATAGCAGGGAGTTGATCAAGCATCTCCGTTCATAGCAAACGTGACTCTGAAGGGATCAGCTAGTTCGAACCATCATCAGAGCAAGCGATACACAAAACGATCAAGAATAACCGACTGCGATAAGGCCTGTGCATCCCCCATGCATCCCTCTCTTCGCTTCTCCGCCATACCATCCACATACTCTTATAACTAACTTCCCTAACCATTGTGGATCCGGGATCACTGTATCCGGACGGAGGTGCTTTGGTCAAATGCACTCACTTGACCGTTCCAGAGAGACCAAGGGTCATTTTCGTCATGCGACTATCCCCTCCCACTAAAGCCAGTACTATCAATGCGTCATTTCGTTTTCCATTGGTCATGGACTTTCAGGTAGCACAAAAAGAAGAAAGATATGAGGCTGTTATTAAACAATTTAGCACCATAGGTAGCCAAGAGATATAGATGATTAGGCACACACCTGTGGTACGGAGTGTTGTTGATATACACTTGTGCGCTATTCATAAGCTGTCAGCACGGATGACCCACGCACCAATGCGCGGCGAATAGCCTATCATACATAAGCCCGAGTCCCCTCGTAGAGGCTCAAAGCTAGTTGTACTAAATCTTCATTTATTGTGAACTGATCATACTGATCAGCTATGTTGGCTCGATAACCATGATGAGCAGAGAGCAGGTCATGGTACGAAAGAGAGACGACTCGGGATGTGCCACTTACCTACGCTCATCCGAACCGTACCGCACATGTCTCGCGCCCCCTCAGACCTCTCATCTTGGTGATCATCAGCATCTCTTGGCTGACTTTGGTACTGAAAGGTATAATAATAGTGCCTCGCATCTTTCGTTTGTCCATGGGTGTGTGATGCCTGAAACTACGTGGTTAATCGGGGATGACAATGCTAATAGTTTGGTGCCAGGGACCTACCAGTAGTAATCTGAAATGATCAGGTACATTCGACCAAAGCATCCGCATTTATACTCGACGACCCTATCTGCAGGCCATTTTGAAGTAGATTGGTTACTAAGGAAGCCAGTGAGAGAGTGCGGACGGTATGGTAGAAAGGCAGCGAGAGGAACGCGTGAGGACGCACGGGCCTCATCTTGCATACTGCTTCAATGCTCTGATGACGGTCCGAAGTGATACATATCACGATACATCGGTCGATCCCTTCAAAGTCATGTCCGCGACGAACGGAGATGCTTGATCAACTCCTAGTGTTATGTCTTCCACCTTTGCTTCAACGCGGAGCTTAGTAATTGAAGTCATCACCCCCATCTTACCTTGTTCAATTCACTCAAAGAGACCTCCAAACGCAGCTGTTAGGGACCGCGTCCATCCACGCACGTTTAACTAACCATTAAAGATGATACCTAGGTAAGCCTCTCGAGTTTCACGCCAAAACTGCATCATGCAACGAACCGACACACAGAACCTCTCCAACACGTCCCCTGCTCTTTGCCATGAAGAGATGCGTCTCTCCCAACCCCGACACTTGGACCTGGATGCTCAATTTGAAACGTACTCGAGGCCAAACGTGCCGCCGAGATTGTCGCCAAGGAGACCACGTCAAAACTAGCGCTGAGAGAAAGGAGAGAAAGACACGACGGCGGTCGAGCGAGATCGAGACCAGATTGTGCAGATCGGTGACGAGACTGCTTGGGGCGTTTGCGTGCATTTATTATAACACAAAGTTTGGCAGTGGTCTCAAGGTTGACGCAGAACTCTGCGCTCAAATAACACCAGATTATGCAGGACTTCTAGCTTCAGGATGAGCATCGATGCAAACACTTGCTAGCAAGCCGGGATCGCAGAGCACCGGCGAATCCAACTATACGTACGCAAATACAAATAGCCTGAAATTTCCCGACGGCGTCTCTTCAGCGAACGACCCGATGGATAACCTAGAATTTCAAACCGGCAGAAAGAGATGAATCCACTGGCAGAGAGCGTTGTGCGGATTTGGCTCGGAAACTCTGGTCGTGATAAGATAATTCGATTCGTCTGAAATGACGACAACACCGACAAACGGTGGTTGTGTCCTGCCAACTCCGTAGTTAAGTAAGAGCCAGCTCTGGCTCGCGATGCAAATGTCCCTAGCATCAACAACAGTGATTCAGGTAAACTTTACTGCAACTCACGCGCATTCACCTACTCTTAGCACCATCGGGGCACGTACCACGACATAAAACTGTCAGACTGCCTTGGCACATCACCGGCAGGAAAATCACACGGCAGTAAAGAAAGTACTAGTCAGACCAGAGTGAAGGCATGAGCTCGGAGGCCTTCAGGTTTACCTGTTACTGACCTGCCATGCGCATAACTCGGAGAAAACCCAAGCATTCAATGTTGGTGTCTATCATTTGTTTGTCAGTTGGGTATCAGAAAGTGCGTGCGTACCCGCAATATGATAAACTAGCTCAGGTTGTTCATCCGAGTAGGGTATTGTTCGGGTCTGGTGTGATGCGCGTCGATCCGCCGATCGTTACATATCTTGTATAGCATTACTGAAGGGAGGTCTGGACTGCCGGACAGCTGTGGAATATCCTTGGTTTTGAAGGAGAAAAGGACAAAGATGCATGTGTCCTGGGCAAGTAGCCAAGCAGGTCAACAAACTGTGGTCCTCGCAAACACAATTTTCAAAATGGTAAAGGAGATGCGGTGGAGAAAAACCAAGCCTATCACACTTGTGGTCTTGATGTGGTACGCCAACGGGAGTCAGGCCTATGGTAATTATACTGCAGGATGTATCTCGACGCCTGTCAAGGCGATGGGGGAGTCATACTTGATCAAATAGTATCGTGGTCTTCTCCGGATGTCTCCTGTTGTAAACCGGATTACAGAAAACAGGGAAGGGGTCAGATCTTTGAAGGCGGACTTGGATAATTGCACCTGCACTGGGAGTTGGAACACATATCATCCTCAGGCTCCACGGAAGACTATGAAGCCCTCCTTGTTCAGTTCGCAACCGGACAAGATGCACCCCAGCTTAGTAAGTGA
This sequence comes from Austroboletus festivus, assembly GCA_038088875.1. NCBI lineage: Eukaryota > Fungi > Basidiomycota > Agaricomycetes > Boletales > Boletaceae > Austroboletus > Austroboletus festivus. The sequence goes on along the minus strand of JBBPJU010000095.1, from coordinate 36,219 downwards.
TTTTCAATCGTGCAGATCCTCTAGGATGAAGCATCGAGCGACGAGCTCTGTCCTGGGACCAAGGTCAGTTTGTAGCAATGCAGTTCCTCGCTGCGAACCAGACATCGATATCGACCTGGTGTGCTTGAAGGCATCTTTGTAGGTATAGATAGAGATACCTTCATCAACCATCTGTTATCGGTGACACGCGCGTTGTATTGTCGCCGTGAGGAAGAATTGCGAAGCTGGATCCAATCTAGTTTAGAACCATTGGGCCCGTTGAAATCGGACTTAGCGGTGACCTCTAGGGAACCACAACTTCCGGTGGGAACACATACTTGAATTCAATTCGACCACATGGGCACTGACAAAAAAAAAGATCGCGCTTCGGAACCAAAACACGCAGACAAGCGGACCTAGCTAATGATTCTAGTTCCATAATCATCGGCACGAATAAAGTACGGTCCAACATTCAGTCCCATGGGTATCTCTATCTGGGCCTGATAAACTGTACTGTGGCATTTTTTTCATCAGATTATGTTACGCAACCCTTGGAGACGGGAAACCGACATAAAAATCCTATCTCATCTCATCTCCCTTGTTACCTCGCAATGATCTTTTTTTTTTTTTCTGTTTCGGCCTAGAACCTTGTAAAATTACAAGAACCCCCTTTGCTGCTCTAGACCTAAGTGACACGAGTACTACACGGTGTTCGTAGTCGTGTTCTCGTCAAAAACTTTGACGCCACATGCACCCTCAGCTGTCACTTTTCTTTTTGTTTTCGCCTCTCGGCACCATTCAATTGACGGTCATTGTCATACCATAGATGTTGCCAGCGCTGGTCAAGTTTTAGAGCTTGACCCCCACCCCTCGCAGCTTCCATTTCACCTCACCAGTCTGCACCTTCCCCCCGGTCCGACGTACCCCGATTAGCTCCCTACGGTATGTAGCATACATAGCAACGTTTTCTCTTCCGCCATACCACCGCATCCGAACAATGTACCTATAGCTATAGCTATAACTCTGGCCTAACATCCCGTCGGCGCGCCAGGTTGCGCCCATATCCACGTCTTCTAGGCTGTTTTGTTCTTCCGTCGGGAACCTACCCACAGTTTGGATCCCGAGTCCGAGGGCGACTTTTTTTTTTTTTTTACAATCGGATACCTTAACATTTGGTTCCCGGCCTGCCCAAAATGAACAGGAATTTGAAACTGTGATGAACCAAGGTGTCCATGTCAGGGTGGCTACGTTTCGCTGTCTACGTGGTAATGGTAATGACATCGCCCGCTCGCAAGACCGGCCACCCTGGATGGCTCGCAGATAGTCGTGTCGCGCCTCAGGCTGGTCTGGACGTGCCAGCGAAACCACTTACGTATGCACCTGTACACACCCAAATAACCTTTGTTCCATGTTTGAGCTTCAAAGTTACGGGAAAAAGGCCTTTTGCCACCAACTGCCAGCGCTCTGCGTTTAGCTGCGAACAGGGTTGTTCCAGAAACCGATTGGAAAGTCGTCGTCCATACCGAATCATTCGGAGTTGAATCCGACTCGACCAGCAAAGCAAGTAAACATCCTACGCGTGCAGTGACACAAATGGCCCCATAATCCATCCCCAAAGTCCAGGTTCAAAGCCCTGGAAAGGGGCGTATCGCCGTGAAATCAACCGCCGGCCTCGAACCGTTCAAGACACTCTAGAAAGTCGCCGTCTATCCCAAGCAGATCTAAGAGGGAACCTGACATTTTCAAGTGAGTCCAACGCACCACACGTATGTAACAGAAAAAAAAAAAAACACTTTTTCGCTGCTATCGGTGGCGCCCCCCTTCCCGTTCTTGGTCTTGGTTCGGCGAGATTTTATATTGACAATAGGACGCACGACACGACACGACACGTGTCTCTGGTAAAGATACGGGCATATCGAATGCTATTTCCATTCCCTGTGCATCCCGTGTGTCTACCGCATATCCGAGCGTGAGTCCGCGTCGGGTGTCCTCGGTCTGGAGGTATTATAGCTCGTCACTGGTAAACGATGTACCCGCCGGCCCAGCGCTCACTGCTGCATCGCAAGGCATGTACGCATGCCGCATACGCTAGCTCGGGAGCCCAGATTGTCCTGGTCTTAACCTAAATTGACGTGCTAGTTGCGTCGTAGAGCCACGCATCGGCATCAATCTCCCCATCTCGTACTAGTAGCACAACCCACGAAGCTGTCTCGCAAATGAACATGGAGCACGTTTACGCCACACATCATCATGACCTCACCGATCACGTTCCCCTTGCTGCCATCAGCGGGCGTACAAAGATGTAAATGCATTCGTACTATGTAGTCTAGCAAGTGAAATGGATGTCGTCGTGTGAAGTCCAAATGTACGGGAGAATGCTGCTGCGGATATGCTATATACAAGTGCTCGATCGGGTGTCAAAAGCGCGTAAAACAGGGAGAGAAAGTGCATCGTCTCTTTTGCAGGGTGGGAGCTGGCGAGAAGTGGTAGGAAAAGAACAGATGGATCTATCGCCCAACAACATGAAGCAAAAAGAAAAGAAAAGGGGGTTGCAACGAGCAACGGACGAGAAAAAAGAAAATGGAATGAAATAGTATACATACAGAATAACATACAACTATCGTCTCCAAGTCATATACCCATCCCTTTTGACCGTGGTCATTGGGCCAGACCCGCCGCCGCGCTCGTTGACAGTCGCGTCGAAAGATCCCGAAGGATAGTTTTGACGACAGACAACCATGTGTTAGCCCGATCGACCTCGTCATACGCTCCATCGACGTGCAGCCCGATCTTGCGCAGGATCAACCGACGTAGTGCCCTCGTATCCTCGTCTTCCTCGTTTCCAAGTGTCGTCGCCAATGAGACAACCGAAGACTGCGCGGAGGACTCGCGCGAGGAGTTCGCGCTACTGCTGTTGCTACTCGGCGGCGAGATGTAGAATATATCAGAGGGCGAGGAGGGAACGTCTGCAATCGCATGTGTACGGTCATGCGCATGGCGAGCCTTACTCTTGTTCTTCTCTGGCCAAAACGCAAACGGATCGTTCACAGGCGGATACCGGTGACGGAGATTCGCTACCATGGCTTCCCGAACCTGAAGCGAAAAAAAAAAAAAGGTTTGCGGATGGCTGGAATGACGTTTGTCTCAGCTCACCTTGACCTTCCGCCTGACGATTTGTTCGGCTCGAGAAATGAAGTGGTTCGCCGTGGAAATCAGGTGGTCCACCTAGATTCGATGATAGGAACGAATGAGTAACCAAATTAGGCAAGGTCAAAGAGTAAAATGACATTTACCCCGTGCAGACATTCATCGATAGCAGATAGATCACGGCTCGCGGCAGATAACACCACATGGGCAGAGTGGCTACTATTTCCGGATAGCGAGCGATCAGAAGCGCAAGAATCGGACGAGGGTCGTGAGCGGCGTATTGTGTTCTCCGTGTCCGTGACCGCGATGACGGGCTGCTGTGTGTCTTGCTTCACCTCCCTTCCAACCGCACAATGAGGATCATCGAGCTCATAGCATACCTGGAGCCGAATCGGTTTTCCGTTTACAATCTTCTTTTTCCACCACGCCTTGAGCTTCGAGGCGCCACTCTTCTCTATTTTAGTATGGAATCTGTAGCTCTTGAGCAGCGCCTTGAGCTTGCGGTCCTTGGAAGAAGATCTATCTTCGATCGAACATGCGTACTCCCTGGAGAAGAGTTCCCGCTCAATCTCAATGAGGTTCGCGAGGTGTGCCTTGTACGTCGACGAATCCGCGCTGAGTATGAAACTATCCAGCCATTCGGGCCATGGAACCGTCCGAACACCCGACGGAGATGTGGTCTCCAGCGTCTGCGAAACGGTCTCGGTGAGAACGGCAACGTCGACATATCGCTTCATTCTTCCATCCTTGGTGAAACCCGCGTCCGTCTCGACAGCCGTCAATTGCGAATCCTCAGAGCCGCGCGCAGAACGCTTGTACGTCAAACGGGCAAATTGAGAATGCAACGGTACTTGGGCGGACAAATGCTCCTCGGCTTCTTGCGAAACGTGATTCCACTGGTGGTCAACAGAATTGAGGATCTCGCGCGTGTTGCGCAACTCCTTGGCCGCATCGTCAATTTGGCCACGGAAGTACGCAAGGACGTCACTGCCCAGTTGGGCGGTTTCTTGAACGATGGATGCCAAATTATTGAATTCGGCATGATTGCGGACGAATTGGCCTTCGGTAGAAAGGTGTTGGAAGCTGTCTAATAATAGTTCAGAGGTCGTAGTCACGTCAAAGTCGGGTGGAAGGTGGCTTGCGGGTCCCCGAGATTCAGGAGGCGAGGATGGGGCAACCGAAGAAACCCAGCTCGGGAACGATGTGGAAGAGGGGGTCGCGGGGGTACTCGGGCGGATCGTGCGGTCGGACAAGGACGAGTGAGATCGGTTAGATTGCCCTTCTGTCATGAAGGCCACTCGGAAATGCGGTTTTGCAACTTCCAAGGCGGTGAGTCTGTCATGATAAATTAGATGGCGAAGCAGGCCAAGCAACGACCTGATACGCACCCTCGTGAATTGCGTAAGTTGCGAGAAGACCCTGTTGGGTCATTATCGAGAAAAGCATACAACACATCGATACATTCGCCGTGCTCGGCGGCTACATGAATACAAGTCTCCTCGTTCCGGTCTCGGGCGGATAGAGGCGCGTGAAGGTCGCGAATGAGGTGTACAGCAAATCGGTATAACAGTTTTGCAGAATTCGACGCGCCTGTGACGCGTCCAAGTCGTGCGAGGCAGTGAAGTGGCGTATAGTGCTCCCAGGCAGTAAACAGACTGATGTCGGCGCCAGCGCGGTAAAGTGCGTCGAGAATCTCGATCGACGGATTTGGTACAGAGACACAGTAATGAATGGCACTCCATCCTTCGGTATCAGGTACATTTACAAGGACGGGGCCATTCTCCAGAGGGGAAGGTTCGAATGACTGAGGTGAAAACAATAACGCGTAGATGGAGGAAAGATCAGCAGTGAGTACAGCGTTTACAAGGGAGTCGATAATGCGAGAAAGACAGTCGGGCTGGAAAGCCGACGCAGGAGGTGAGAATGGATCCGGTGGGGCGGATGTATACGGAGATAACTGAGCAAGATCGACGCGAGATGGTTCACACAGCAATTCCTTGTTTCCGTTCTAACCCAGGCCAAGGAGAGGTCAGATCTCGCCAAACACTCAAAATGCCACGACAAAAACCAAAGCACCTTGTAGTTGAGCCAACGATTGCAACGCAACGCATATTCACACGCCCAGAGCACACTCGGGTGGGGTAATGCGAATTGGATGGACGAGCGATGATTTCGGTCTCTCAAGTCAGGGCGAGAACCGTGTGAGAGCTATCAACGAATGAAATTAGAACGCAAACACCAACCCCGCGCTCCACCCACCAATTGTTGCACGACTTCCCGCCGGCAGTCACGCGCAGCATCTAGGGTGGCGAATTGAATAAGTGACAAAAGCGCTAGAGGCGCACCCGTAAGCGGACTTACACATCAAGGGCGTTGCGCCGTCAGTGTCCATACCGTCTACAGAGACGGCGCCGGAGCTGCACTCGAGCAACAGTCGGACGACCTCAGGCATGTCTAGCCAGGCTGCCATGCCAAGCGGCGTCACGTCATTGATCGAGTCCTGGGGCGCATTGAGAGTGAAGAGCGAAATATCAGGGTGCGAGACAGCGATGCGGATGACCTCGAGACGGTCCTGCGACATGAACGACGCGTCAGACGTGTTGACGGTCTCCCACCTGGGCCGGGGTGAGGCGGATGTCCGGTGGCGGCGGAAACATACGCGAACTTACCTATCGGCGGTGAGTGCACAGGTGAGGACGGTGCGGCCCGAGGTGTCAGTGGTGTTGATGTCGGCGCTTGCTTCGAGCGCGTCTTGTACGGCGGCGGGATTGCCTTCCGAGGCAGCCTGTAGGAGTGCGAAATTTTCAAACGAGCGATGTGGGCGACTCATTGCAGGTCGTCAGAGGTGGTTCGTGAGGGTAGTTGTATGGCGGTGTCGGGATAGGTGATGGGCGGAGGGAGAGGGGAAGAGAACGAGAAGGAGGTGGATGCGAATGGGTGGGGGGGGGTAGATATAATCAGTCTAACAAAGTGGGGATATATGTCGTGAACGGAGGTAAGAAGAAGAAGGAGAAGAAGAAGACGAAGAGAATGTGTTTCTGTCGCGATTTTCCATCCGAAGTGGAATTGTATACGTACTAGGATAATGCGGAGAAAACAAACCATGGAGTCTCGTACAAAGCTGTCCCCCATCCCGGTCGCTTGTACTTCGCCTCGAGGTCCGTCGCGTAACACGACATGGTCATCAACAAAACACATTTTCACGCCGAAACACGTCGGAACAATGCGCGCTCGGCTCTTCCAGTTGCCCATTCAATCCATGACCCTCTCTGGCTTACACAACCTCGCAGGGTTGACATACAACAGTAAGTCGACACATACTCCGAGGACGAGCACTTAAGTGCTAATATACTAAAAACTAATTTTACTACCGACCCTACTTTAGTATCTAACGAGTCGCGCCACGCACCTCCCGTTCGCTCCTTCCCCTTCTGTCCTAGCTCAACACCTGCCCTCTGGGAATTGCTCCTCCATTAAGGTTGACACCCACGCCAATTTACTCAGGACGCTTATGTCTGATGCCAGGCCAGGCAGTTATTAGGGGGTACGTATCCGATATCGATCCTAATATCGTAGCTTGAAACTGCGCGGGAAACGAAAATGAGATTGTACGAAATGATCGGGATATCATGATAGGATGATGTGTATACGTGGAATACATTAACTTGCTGCCAAATGCTATAAAAATTTACTCCTCTCGTTGCTAAACTCCGAATCACGCGACGACAGCCAGTACGTTCAACAGTCCACTTGCTTATCAATATATTAGAATACGAGCCAACACCGCATCACGTTTATAAAAACGCATCCCGTGATAGTGCGCCCTGGAAGAGAAGCAGAACACGTAAGTACAACGTCCCCCGCCACTGCCGCCACTGCCCACTAACCTTCACTTGTTCAAAGTTGGCAATAGCCCTGTCTAGATCCCACGCGTTACTCTGCAGGCAGTCCACTGCAAATTGGGCATTCAATCCAGTCCGCTGGCAGACTTGCATCACCAAACTACGCTGAGGCTCCACCTGCTCCCCAACACATCCAGAAAGAAGAGAAGAATACCGTAAGTCAAGCATCGCTAGAATAATTCTGGAAGAATGGTCCACATACCAGGGTAGCCAATACACCTTGCGGGAGCGTTTGAGACGCTGCAACAGTTGGGGTCGCTTGCTGTACCAACGGTTGAGATGGTAATGACTCTCCCGCTTGCACCTTCATGGACCCTGGTTTCCAAGCTTCATGACTGGAATAGGCCCGGATACACCACTGATCAGATAGTATCGTCACATCCCAACCGTTCAACTTGGCTCTGCGAAAAAAAAAAATCAATATGGCATTTAAAATTACGAACAAGGTCCAACGAACCGAGAACCTGGCGGTGCGGGGGAGAGTATGAATGCCCTATCGAAGGATCGTATGCCTTGGGAAGGCTCTAAAGATACAGGGTCAGATACATGACATCACAACATTGCGATCAGCGGCGTGAGTCGGAGTCGACGGAAATATCCGAGATGACGCCGCACTCCCGTCATGATCGCGGGTCAGCTCACCTTCAATAAATTGACCATGCAACGAAATGAACAACTTTAGGTCTTCGCCTTGCCCAACTGGCCATGCATCAATACAAAACTTCTCCGGCGAACCTGAAATCTCATGTTTTGTCTTGGGAAGTGCGGACATGGCACGGATCGCAGCTTCGCTTCCAAGATGCAGACTATGAAATGCCTTGTCTGAGGCGCCACTGCCGCCAAGTCGATTCAGATTCCTTGAACCGCCATCAAGCCAGACAGACCAGTCCAGCTTCCGTTGATTCGGCAACTGCGAGTGCAGTCCTTGGACTCGCGCTCGCGCGGGAATACTGGTGTTGACAGAAAATGAAAACGTAGCCGACGGGTGATATGCGTCTAACAACGCTGCTCGTTGATCATCGAACAACGGAAAGAATCTACCATACGCGGTCCAAATTAGGACCAATCTTGGTAAATAGAAAACGGGGGTTGCTCACCGAACGAGAAAGTTGCTAATGATACTGTCTTCGACGCCAGTAATAAATGAAGGTTTCATTTCATAGGGAAACGAAGTAGCAGTCGAACACTTCTCCGTTACTGGAACCGATGATGGTCCAGGCGCGTCGAATCCGATCGTCGCAATCGCTTCCTGGTCCAGCATAACCAGAGACGGAAACCGACGAGCCATATCGCTGATGACGCGCGTCAACAAAGAGTCCGATCTTTCACCACGAAGACCTTCACCTCTTGTACTTGTCCCCCCTGCCATTTTTCAGCTCAAGTTCCCTCAGTGGGTTACCAATCATGATCAACTCCCGCAAATGTTCTAGTTTTCCTTTTCTTCCAGAAAGATAGTCCATATCTCGCCAAACTTTGAGATCATTGTTTTGCAACGAGAGGTTGGCGAGCTTTGGCAGATAGTGTGCCAGTGTCGATATCAGCTGACCAGAAGATATCTTGTTATTGGCCAGCGAAATTGTTTGAACCTGACATTGATCAGTCAGGGAAAGCAATATAATTCAAAAAATGAAACTCACTGGTGGTTTGAGATTCGAAGCGAGCTTGAAAATGACAGACGCTTCCCTCATCGATGATCCAGGCGCACCAGGGGGCAAAAGCCTATGCTTCCCAAGCTCCTGGTCATCCATCATGGACTGCCATACAAGAAAAACACTGCCGTCAGTTTCCCATCCCCCCTCCACGACAATACTTAACGAGACTCGCCTCGAGATTCAGGAACCTGGTCTCTGGATTCCACCGTTTGTGCACAAAATCCTTCCATACATCAATGGTCTTTACGCCTACTGTGGGCGTTCGTCCACTACCCGATATCGTGACGGTATTCCTGGGAAGACGTCCCACCGTCGAGTTCCTCGCCCTCGAAGCTCCACGGATCGAGATACTTTCCATGGGCGCGCCAGCTAACTGCATTCGTGCAGCGGGCTTCAACACCACCCCACGACCATAGCAGAACCGAGTTCAAGGAAGCGGCGGTAGGAGCGAACAGATAACAAGGGTGAGCGCAGTGTTTTCAGATAAAAACCAAAGGTGGGGAGGTACGTCACGAATGGAAACAGAAAAAAAAAGTGGAGTTGGCATAGTACGGCGAAGCGACACCGTCGGTACGAGTAAGAGACAGATAGTTGTGTACGCAATAAACGGGGGTTTTTTTTAAACAGCCGGCGAAAAACCAAGAGGTTAGAGCATGACGTTATGCAATGATATGATGAATACGCAGAGCGAAACATGGAGAAAACGAGGTCTTGTATTTACCATGGAAGCCTTGGACGGACCCGCCTGGTGGTCTTTGAAAGCATCAATCGGACGCGGACGGTGCGAACGTATCTTGGAAACGCCTTTGCGCCCGCCAGGTTTGTCCAAAGAGATATCCTTCATGCGTTCGTCCTTGTCGATAAGACCTGCGCTCCTGAGAGCGTTTGTGGCCAAGGTGCGGCCACCTGTCGACGTCGTCGGTGTCGAGAACATGGCTGCCAATGTAATCCAAATATACGAAGATACGAGTCGTATATGCGCTGCTGGCGGTGATGGTGGAGGTACGAAGACAAGAAGGGTGCTGTGACCTCTTGGTGGTTTGTGTTAGAGTGAGTCGGGTCACTGCAAAAGTGGCTGTATCAGCAGCGTGCCCTGTTTTGGCGCGCCATCCTGAGACGTTTATTTGGTCCAAGAGCCTATGCCAAACAAACCCCTAATTAAGGGCCCCCTTCTCTTTTTATAAGTGTGACCTTTGTCACGCCAGATAATAAAAAAACACACACACACACAAAATAATGTAATTTCGGAAGAAACGCTACAACCACCTCCAACATTACAGGAAAGACTAAAGTGTCTATAGTGTTACAAGAAGAACCTAACTTTCCCTCCGTCCATTAGGTTGGTACATGTATTGGTGAGTGGTGACCCCATGCGCATGCGACGCAGATTTTGATCCAGATCCAGCCGGTGGATTTGGTCGTCGATAAAATGCATTCGTATTGTTCCCTGACCTTTCTTGCGCTTGTTGTGGAGTAGTGGTGGAGATGACGGGTGACGTTGCTGCTGCAACAGTGGGCATGGGATACGGGAAACTGCGTGATGTAGGCGGTGGTTGCTGTGTCTGCGCGTGACGAATGGCAGGCGACGGTTGGGTCGAGGTAGCAGGTGTCGAAGGAGTTGGCGAGGCGGATGGCTGAGTAGTGGGAGGAACAGCCTGCGACGTTGGCGGAGGTGGGTGTGTGCTCTGCTGTATAGGTGCTGCAGACTGCTGAGGGGTAGAGGTAATCGTAGGTGTTGGTATTAAATTCTCGTTGGCTGGCGTTGGCACGCTAGGAGGTGGACGGTCAGACGACGTCTGACTTTCTGTATCACGCCGACGTTTTGTTCCCCTCGAAGAGGATTCCTTGAGACCAAGCGATGTCGCTTTAATGAGTATTTGATGTCTTGCACAAAACCGTCAACTAACGCATCGAATCCAAAAACAAACCGATACATACCTCGTCCGAGAGTTGCCCCATTTTTCACATAATGCATCCCATGCTATCTCGCCGTTGGCATTTCGATGTTCCTCAGCCAATTTTTTCAATTTTTCGGTTTCTTCATCGGACCAAGCGCCTTGATTCCCGGCACTTCCTGGTATCGCATTAGCAGACCCATTTGAAGCGGTAGAAGTGCTAGGCCCAGCGTGCGCTGCGGATGCAGAAGGGTAAAATCCATTATATCCGCTATAGTTATAATATGGAGCGGTTGGGTATGGAGGAGCACTATATCCTCCTGAAACAAATTGTTGTGGTGACGCGTGCTGATGTCCCATGGGGACGACAAATGATTGTGGATTGGATATTACAGAAGCGGCTGATTGATTAGCTGTCGAAGATTTTCCGTTGGCAGACGGTGCAAGAGTTGGTTGCACAGGTGGCTGAGGGGGCTGAGGCGCCAGAGGGGTATATCCGGGAATGAATGGGTATGGCACGGGGGGAGGGTGTGCAGTAAGTCGAGCGGGGGAAGCAAGCTGCAGGAAACACATTATTCAAGAAGCACACCGCAGTAGACAAATAGAATAATTACAAGAGTGTCACAGATCCGCTTGGCCTCGCCCAACATAGTCAAAGGATCGACTTTGACCCCAGGGCCCATCTGATAACACTGGGCGATCACCAGCGAAGGAGTCGCTTTCTGGACACAAAGAAGGTATTAGCACCTGCACGCACACGGGCTCGCCCCAGGTTAAACTCACGATGAGCTCCTCGGCAGCACCATAAAACTCGGCACACAAATTCAAAACGCGCCACTGAAACTCATAATATTGTTGATTATGTGGATGTACTTCACCCGGTGCTGGGGGAGCAGAGTATTGGTAAAATCCGTGTGTGGTGCCAGCAGGATGTTGTTTTGTAGCTGCAGTGTTAGCAGTTGATGTATCTCTCTCAACGCCGGATCCGCGAATACGCCTATTTTTTGAACCGCGGGGGCGACCAGGACGTCGTTTGCGTTCACCATCATCAGATGCTGGCGGGCCGGATGGTTGCGGAGGAATGGATCGCGTTGGCTCGATGTGCTGCTTGGTCGCACCATTGACATTGGATATCTGTGGAGCAGCACGGTTTGATCTGCGCAACGGGCCAAGTCGGGATCATATGAAACGCCAAAGGAGAACACATACTCGTCACCGTCATCTTCCTCCCTTTCAAGTTGCTCCTCGACTGCGCCCTCGTCATCGCCTTCCTCTTCTTCTTCTTCATATTGAGGCTGGACTATTGGCGGATTAAGCGCGTGTGAGAGTGGTTGATAATGCTGAGGATTGTCCATGAAAGAGCCGGAGGAGGGGTTCGCCTGATCAGATCTGTTCAGGAGCTAGATGGGTAAGAATACTTTTATGTAGGATTTTGCTGGGTGTAACCGAATTTTCGGGGTGGGTGTCAACGATTTTGTTCGTTTACCCCAGTCACATAGCACCGTAGGAAAATAAATATTCAACCCCCGAAGCTGTTTATGTAATTGCACCTACTTTTATCTACTATCTACTAATGGTAGTAGTGCTAACACCTTCAACTTGCACACTATAACTTGAAGTACTGTGCGGTTTTGAATTTCTGAGTAGGCTTAGAAAATGAGTTATTGTTGCAGTAGTGAATTCCAATGTCATGCAAGTAAATGACCTGTGACATGTGACCGCCAGACACCCAATATCGGGTTCAAAGAAGTCGTGCGATTTGTCTTGCCTACATGTTTGTGGGATGGCTTTTAAATTCCACGCGTGCTCTATCGCGGGTGGCAGCTGTCTCCTGTGAAACGATGCTAGCAGCGCCCTCGTCTCTCGATGTTTCCCTCACCAGTGGAACATTCCGCGGTATTTCTGACTGGAACGGGACTGACGCCTGGCTTGGAATACCGTTTGCTCAACCTCCTATTGGACCTCTCCGGTTTAAGGCACCTTCGCCGATCGTTCAGCCATCACAAATCGTACAAGATGCTTCGCAATTTGGGGATGCATGTCCCCAACCGCCGTCATCCAGCCTCGGTGCCAATATCAGCGAAAACTGCTTGACCCTGAATGTAAGCTCCATGGTTCTCGAACAATAGGTAACGCAGTTCTAAATGCGCTCCGTACTAGGTATGGAGGGATATAGGAACCTCCGCAGATGCACAGCTTCCCGTGATGGTTTGGTTCTTTGTATGTCTATTTTATTTTCAAGTTCATTGGTTTCGCCTTACTAGATAGGAGCAGGGAGGAGCATATAATATTGGGTTACCCAACTGTATGAACCAGTAATACCTTTCACTAACAATGTTTTATGGATAGTGCGGCCTCCAGTCCGGCATACGATCCTGCCAGTGAGTGTCTTCTTTGTCTTTAATATTATGCTCCCATACCCACTCTAGGGATAATTCAGCTAAGTGTGACATTGCAGAAACCAATTGTTTTCGTTTCCGTGTGGGTTTAACGACCAACTTTTCGTGTGCTAGTATGAATTCATCGATGCAGGAATTACCGGACAAATACCTTTGGCTTCGTGAATGATTATTATCAAGGTGTCGCATGGGAACTACTGACATGCCTGATAGTTGGCAAGTGCCGATTTGCCCCCTGAAGATCTCAACGCGGGACTTTTGGACCAGAAAGCAGCACTGGAATTCATACAACAGAACATTGCGTACTTCGGTGGCGATCCGTCCAAGGTACATGCTATGCTCCTCCACTATTCATAATGCACGCTAATCATTGAAAAGGTGACAATTTGGGGGCAGGTAGTCGGTTCATTTCTGATTAGGTCCTTTAATAATGATGCCACTTACACAGTCTGCTGGTGCTGGCAGCGTGGAAGCGCATATACTATATGGGACTGAACCAAACTTATTCCGTGCAGCGATCTCAGATTCGTCCACCGGACCGTTGTAAGTCGGCTTTACTGCTTATACATATACTCAGCTGATGGTTGCTAGCAAAAATGCACCGTACGCGTGGCAATATGACAAACCGGGAATGCCTTACTCCCGTTTACTGGCTGCCACAGGATGTACAGCGGGACCAGGTTCGGTTCAGTGCCTGCAACAAGTTCCATATGAGGTATGATCCTTTTCGATGTCGTGGATAAGTGATCGTGACTTAATGTGTATGAAAGATCCTCTTGAATATCAGCAATTCAATGATTGACTCCACGCTCAATCATCAATTATGGGAGCCTTCGATCGGCCCTCTGGGAAGCTTTGCCCCGGAGAGACCTTCGCAGAGGATTTTCAGTGGAAACTACCTCCATGTCCCTTATCTTGCTGGAACTAACGTACGTTTTTGCCTTTTGGATAGGTTATCTATGATGTCCTCTATCGTTACCATACAGCTAAATGAAGGAACGCTTTACAGCCAGACACTTTACAACCTCAGCTTGCCTCCTTCGGAACAAACATCTGCCTTCAACAACTGGACGCCTCAACTGCTCGTGGATAACTCGACGCTAACACCGAGCGTCGTTGCTCGCATCGATGACTTCTATCCTGTCAATGACAGCACATACGGTGGATCATGGCACAGGGCAGAATCGTGGTATACGGACATGATGTTTCTCGCACCGAGACGTTTCTTCTTCAAACATGGAGCATGTCTGCAGCCGATGTGGGGATATTACTTTACTGAGTTTATCCCGGGAACTTTACCCGCTCTTGGTGGTTAGTTGATACGAACCGTTGTTTCGTGCGCTGAACAAATGACAGTATACCACGCATCCGAGCTATCGTTTATCTTTGGCCCGGTGCCTGATGCCACGCAACTTGATTTCGCGAACCAGATGGCTGAATATTGGATCAACTTCGTCTACGATATGAATCCTGACCGTATGCCCATCTGGTTCACCCTTGTCGTATTTTCGATTTGTGATTCACACCCAATTCATTTTCTTGATAGGAAACTGGCCACCATATGACCCGTCCTTTGGACATGTGATGCAGTTGATGCAGAACAACATCACACTGATCCCCGATGGTATGTTACGTCCCTTATTGCTGCATTTCCTTCCCTCGCTTTCCTCACCAAGACGGGCAAATTTGACCGTTGTGTAGATTTCAGCATCGCTAGGACTAATTTCCTTAGTTCACCTACCGTCCTCGCCGCCTTTGAGAAGTGACCCAACGTTCGGAGACTTGTTCAGGCTATTGTCAACATACTTCTCTTCCTTTGATGATATCCAGCAGCGATTGTATACATCATAAATATTTACGAGCTATTGGTCTTAGCAGACGGCATCAAGCATCAATGCACGCGCAGACCGTGGGACTCGGCCAAGTGTTTAGATGCCGGTTGCAAACTTGTTAACTGTTTAAAGATTTTTGAGTGAGCACAGCTTCTTTTTGACAGTTAATCTCACTCGCTGTCACCAGATGAGCATAACGAAAGGAAGCGGTGCGTCTGGAGTGCTTTGCAGGAAGCAAGATCTTTCCTGGACCTTGACGTTTAACAGTGCTCTCGGTAGTTACTGCACGTGACCCATGACACCTCCGAAGAAGGCTAGATTTGAACGGGTACTCGTCAAGAATCGACAAACTCTGATGGTCAGAGATAGATCGGCTGTCTTCTGTCATCATGCTTCGATGTCTGAGACCCCTTGGTTAAATATGGGAGACGGCGTGCGTGCGTGCGCCCCACATGGCCACTCGGCGTTACTTCGGAGAACTACGTTATGGCCGTTCAGTGACCGTAACAAAGAGAACGTATATCGCAATGATCAAGGCACCAATACGCGACTCGATTATTGACTCGCGTAGGGCCCCTTTCACCGTATTCTAGGGATGATTCTATATTTTCCTATCTCTGCGGGTCGTTGAGAACCTCGACGCGAGGTATAGAATATGGGAGAGGTCTCGCTAAACTGCTCCAGGAACAAGGGAACCAGTCAGCACAATTATCATGTTTTCCGAATCCCAAGCTCTTGTGACGATGCTTAGCGCGTTCATTGCTGCCGCCGTTGCACTGTCCCGTTATCACACGCCAGGAATTACCCTACTTCGGCCGAACTCTGCTCCATGACCCTCCCCCAACCCACCATAAGTAATAAGTAACATACTCCAGAGTCCAACTAACCCCTGGACTTACCATCCAATCCTTTAGGCATACGAGACCTAGCCGTAGGTGCAGCAGACTACACCCCCGATACGTATGGGAAAACTGTGGTCAACGTGATGACCTTAGTATCGGCAACGGCATGTGTGCGGTCGGGAGCCCCCGATCTGGTCGGCTGGCACTGTTATGCGTGACCATTTTGGGTTTGAGTACGTCCAGCCGGCCCACCGTCTCCTTGACATGGTGCATCTTCAACCTAGGGCGCTTTTGAGGCGAGTCTGTTGAATTGTACATTTGTTTTCGTTGTGGTTGTGGCGTCACCTTGCCGGTGGGGCTGGGGCTTCGGTGGGTGTGCTTTACCTAGTGTAATGTTGACGGTCATGTCGGATGTGAGCACAAAGATCTGTTTGTATTGATGCTGACAAACTCCGGAGTTGCATACGGAAATCATCGTCGCTGCCGACAATATCAGCTGGAATGTTATAAAATGTACATAAGTAGGGAGAACAATCAGGTAACGACTTTTCCCTCCTTGGAGCTCTATGTCTCGTTCACTGTTGTGCAGGTGAATAAATAAGAAAGATCTGTGACCGGTGGACCGGAATGCCCAGATACCTGTGTGAATGAACAACGCATCCTCCAATTCATGGGGGTGGATCATCAGGTCAGGGAACCAGGGTTCAGGCTGAAAGTTAGCGCACTTGATCACGGTATTTTATGAATACAGCAGGCCGAATTCCCCGTTTGTTCGAGGCTTATAGATATGCCATTATGGACCTGGATTATTTACCGACTTCGGTCGTCATCGCCGAATTCCAACTGTCCCGCGCACGGGATCCAGGGTCACCACCAGTTGCACACTATTTTGCCAGTATGTATGTAATTTTGGCTGCATTGTCCAGCCTCGTGGCGTGTGAACGCCGCCGAGGATCGCTGGTCTGCACAGTCCGATAACCATGGACAAACGGTCAGCATGACCCCTTTGAATAACTCCTCGGATTAAGTACCTTATGTCCCTGGGCCCGGGCCCCTAGCTCCTTTCAAATCAGGGCTTACTTGACATAAAATGTCAGCGTCTTCAACAGTTATTCGAGGTGAATCAGCTCCATCAGAAGTTCCCATATTACACGCGTGGTAATGATAATGGATATCGCCTGACTCTGGTATTTTGTTTAGATGCCATAAATTAAGGCATGGTTGGGTCCAGATCGCCCGTGCACCCGCGTGGACTAACACGTCCAGAGCATCATGATACCCTCAACCGACGAATATTGGTGTTTATAATTAGGCCTTGCCACCAACCCAACTGGCCTCTGACTCGCTCGAACGGGGAAGAAGACCGATTCCTGATCATGCTGCCCCCAGCTCGGGGATTAACGATGTGACCGTTCAGGATTTAAAAAGGAGGACAGTCGAGCCCGAGTTTCGCTCAACAAGAACGCATTAGAACCTGAACATCAGAATGGCTAGCAAGATTCTCAGCTTCGTTACTGCGTTTAGCGCACTCACCAACATAGCATTCGCGGTCCCCGCATCGACACTTTCAGCCCCAGAGGTGATACCAGGCCCAGGATTGCCTTCTCTGGCATCCCTCAACCTTACCTCGGCCGAACTGTATGCTATGCCCCTACCTGCGGAGCTAGGTGGGTATATGCACCCCTCAGGGACCTACTTAATACACTCACCGTGACCATGTAATGATCAATCAACAGGTGCGAGAGCAGCGGATTACACTGCCACTTGCCAAACCTACAGCACGGCGGCGGTCAACGACGTGATCGCATGCTTCAACTATCTAGTCAATATCGGTAACAACGCATGTGTCGTTAACGGTGATAACGTCGTGTTCTGCGAGGCAGGCACGGCGGGCATTGGTGGCTCGAATGTCTCCGGTGGGTCGAGTGCTTCTTCTTCTTGGTGCGTCTGTTAAAAGGGGTTTTGTCTCGTTATCGCTGACATATGAGAATTATCCTTCCGAAGCTGGGACGTTGCTCTGGCCGTTCAATGGGTGTTTACGTACTGCAACGTCGACGGTTTTGTGGGAGGTAAGAATGGATCGACTCCTTTGCTTCGAGACGCATTTCCAAGGCTGACAATATTTGCTTTGCAAGGCTCCAATGCTGCCTATGGCAATGGCAATCTCATTGTCAGCGTTGACAACAAAAACTGGTTTTGAACTGAAAGGGAAGATGTGAGGGAAGAACTCCGTACCCGCGGTGGTGTATACGTAGAAATCCTAGGCCTTTTTTTTGGATTGTGACAAGTCTCTTTCACCGTGTACATAAATTTTACCAACTGTTGCCTTTGAATGCTCAAATCAATTTTGAGTCTTCATACCGAGCCGCTTCGAAAGAGGCCCCTCAGATGCTGATCCCCTCAGCGATCTCATGCACTCACTGCACAATGATCGATTGTCATCGCTAGTCATGAGGGCGGCAGATTTTACCGCTCTCTGTCAGACACCGCACCTGTTAACGATGTAATTGCATGCTATTGGAAACAACGATTGCGGTGTTAATGGTGAAACTGTCGAGTTCTGCCAAGCTGGCCAGGCAGGAATCAGTGGGACGAGCATCTCTGGGGGGCCTAGTGCTTCGTCCCCTTGGTGTGTTCTTTCGACGGTTTTACTTTCCCTTAACATGTGAGCTTTTTTCTTCATGTAGCTGGGATGTTGTATTGGCTATCCGGTGGATATTCACTAACGGCAACGTGGACGGTTTTGTTGGAGGTAAGCATGGGTATCGACTTTTGACATTGACAGAGAGTTAAATGATGCGACAATTTGAAGGTGCCAATGCTGTAGTTGGTAATGGTAATCTCATCGTCAGCGTTGACAACCAGAATGTATTCTAGGTTAAATAAGTTTTTGATATAGAAAAATACCATGTGCGCGCGGGAATATATGTTTTTAAAATTTGAAAAGGAAAAGGAGGAGAGTGGTCGAGTGGGTGCAAATGCGCTGATAGATCAAGGTAGTACCATATTTTGTTCAAAACACATACATGACCGGATCTGCCGTTCTTACATACTTGAACGCGTTGAAGAAGCAGCGTTTTTTTTTTTTGGAAAAACAGTGGACTATCGATTATCTTCCGACTCTACACGCGCTCTAGACGAGGAAAGTACCCAATCTACCGGCGTTTGCACCCTCGTACTGCATACAATGTAATCGACCGTACCTGATTTTCCCTAGTTCCCCTCAAGCCCACCATCGGGCCGTGCGCCTTGTATGCCATAAAAAGCTCCCTATGTCTTTCCGAGGAGAAATACATACTTCTGCTGATTCACGGCGAGTTACAGGTTTTACCATCGGGCGTCACGAAGTGTATCAGAGATGTTTACATGCTTCCTGGGGATTGGCACACGTGTAAGTGTGACGCATTGATGTTTGAGGCACGGATATAACGGGTGTGGGCTTGTATGGATTTGGTTTTGTGATATCACGGGCGATTCGCTGACACCATCAAGTTCTTGTGTGGTAATGCTTCCACAAGGGATACGCAAAAGTCTTGGATTTGAGATCCTAGTAATCGATCTCGTCTCGTCAATACCCGAAACCTCCGAAATCCGAACACATCCTACCTCCATGACGTTTCAGCCACCCTGACCATGCTACATAGGCTTGCGTATTAATAAAACGAGGACCCCCTTTCTTTCCGTCGGCATTTGCAGGAATGAGAGTTCGGGAGTAGTGCTATTAGTCTGGGATCCAGGGGCGAATCACTTCCATCAACAGAACTTGCATTATGTTCTTTACGAGGATGGAAATTGTTAGTCTTGGATGCATTGCTTCCATTGTAAGATCGATACATGTTTATTAGGAAACCAGTAGGAGTTTGATAGGTCGTACCAGGTCCCAATCAGCGATCACAATCGAGTTTTCACTCTAAGCTTCTCCAATAACCTACATCACGGTCAACGATGCAATTAGCGGCCAGGACTCAAAGCCGAAGGTTGTCCTGACATAAAAGGTGCTCAAAAGTACTTACCCATGCGGTCTCTGCGATGCGGATCAGGGCACTAGAATCGATGCGTTTCGTCAAGCTTTAAAATGCAGATTATTGGAGGTGAAAATCTATTCAACAAGAGCACATCAGAAAGAGCGGAATGTCCAGCAAAATTCAGAAGTACACCGTTGTGCTGAGTGCACTCACCGGCATGGTCCTTGCGGTCCTTGCACCGATGTCGTCTGTCCCAGATGTAATCCCGGGCCCAGGGCTGCCCTCTTTGGCATCACTCGACCTCACCTCGTTTGAACTATACGCTATGGATTCCCCTGCAGCGCTCGGTGAGTACACCTTCTCGAGCCACCAGCGACCAAACTATGCTCACCCCCGTCACTATCAGGTGTGCGGTCAGCCAACTCCACTGGGACTGACTGCCAGACATATAGCACGGCTTTTATCAACGACGTAGTCGCATGCTTCAACTATCTCGGGAAGATTGGTCACTACGACTGCACTATCGAACACGACTACGAAGTCTTTTGCATAGCGGGGACAGTGGGAATCGGTGGCTCGGACTTGTCTGGTGGGCCGAGCATATCCACCTCATGGTAAGTGTTCTCCGCTGAACATCTTTGTGATCGCCAATATGCGAATTAAGCTGAGTCCTGTTCTGCGAAGCTGGGACATCGCGTTGGCTGTTCAAGATATATTCACTAACTGCAACGTCGACGGTTGGGTTGGAGGCAAGTAATCTATCATGACGTGCGGAGCAGCTGAAATTACATGGGACAACTTGAAGGCTGTGAGACTGCCTACGGCAACAACAACATCAATGTGACCGTCGACAATATCAGCTGGTTTTACTGAAAAGGAATGGTGAGGAGAGCAGTTTAAGTTTGGCAAAAGAAGTACGTACTTCGAGGTACAATCTGCCAGCTTCATAAATATCAGTGGCTTTCATGAGAAAGTTTGCGACACTATCGTGCACGCTGCAACGACGAATATTAACTTATCAGTGTGATACAAAATCTTACGTGAAGCAAAGGGGACGGGAGGGTGGAGCTTCGGACGGTTTCGCGCATGTCAGGGTTAACTTGTTGCGAGTAGTGAGCGTCGACTCTTGAGACGGTGAAGCAATCAGTATTCCCCGCCGACTGGTAAAAGTTAAGTTAGGCTGGCCCTCGAATCAACTTGGGGGAGGGCGCAGTGCGGCCTCAGGCGGTCCTTGAACTCATTCACGAATCGAGTCTTATCATGATGTGGTTTCAAACTTCAATATAGCTGTTCTTGGTTCAATCGTTCATAGTTTAAGTAGTACTCACCCTGAGGTCTGAGTCGTGCTTGAAACAGCCCACAGGCATAATGAGCACAGTCGAAAGCAAGCAGCTAGGACCATCTAAAAGTTCTAGTTTCGGCTCGGATTCAAATGGGATCGACTCGGAACTCTGTGCTGATGATCCTGGACGTAGAAAACCTGCAAGGTCTGAACGAGAGTCACGGTTGACTACTTCCCGTACAGAGCTTTGGGCCTTTTATCTCTACTATGTCGTACGTTCTCTCCATCCTACAATCTGAAGGCATTGGCTAACGAAACGAGTCCAGGGAAACAATGGCCTGACCGGTTTCAATTTTGGACCGGCTCAGTTCCAGAATTTGCTTTATCTTGCCGGTTACAACCCCGCGTATCCCCCGTACTCTTCCCCATGTGGAACTGGTACGAATTGTGTACTTTCATACCTTGGACAGATTCGAGATAGTGCGTAGTAGCGCGCCATTGTTACCCAAAACTCGCTGTTTATCGATTATCACTCGCACAGTCAACTCTATCGTTTTTCTCACGAATGGTATCAGCTTCGCCATCCAAGTGATCTTGCTGATCATCATCGGAGCATGGGCTGACTATGGTCAGTGGAGGTAACTACTCATTTTCTAATAAGGTAGTGAGAGCTGACGTGCTTTGAGACCCAACATTACAATTCTATTCACGCTCGTCGCTGTCGCGGTCTCTTTCGCATGGATTGGCGTCGCAGACCCTTCCAAGTGGCAGGCTGGCGTTGGCCTCTATATCTTGGGTTGTAAGTTAGTTTTCTGACAAGGTACGATTTACTGCTCACTTTCCAATTCCCAGTGATAACATACCAGGTATAAATTTACGAGAATGCACCTCCAATCGTTTCTGATATCGAGGCAGGGTACCCTCACATTTTGGACAGCAGCATTTCCGGGTCTAACTCATCATCTTCCTGAAGTCCAAGAGTCAGCATGCGAGGTTCAAGAAGGAACGAAGAGGTAAGGCCTACCGGAACATGCACTCATATTCATGTCTCTTGTCTAGTGCGGAAGAACACGCCGCTTTCGAGTCCTTGTCTAGAAATAAAGTTTCAAATATTTCATTCACTGTTTCTTCCGTCGGTCAAATGATTATTCTCGTTTTTATGGTTTGTGTCCTCGAAGGCATGAAAGCTGGGGAGAGCACAGAGAATAACACGAAAGCATTCAGTGCACTCATAGCACTCTCGGGGGCAATTTGGCGTGAGGATCCGCCGCATCAGACTCGGACGTGAGCTGATGGAATATTAGTGGCTTGTGCGTTACCCTGGTTCTTCCTCGAGAAGCGTCGACCCGGCCTGGCTCTTCCTCCTGGAAGCACCCTCTTGACGATTGGATTCCGGCAGACATATGTTGCTTTTCGAGAATGCATGCGGCTCAAGCAGACGTTTCTATATCTTGTCTTTTATTTCCTTATGTTCGTCTTTCATTTATTTCAGATCTTTTTTGATCAATTTGTTAACTTTTCTAGGGGAGACGTCCTGAACACTACTGTGTATGTCTCGAGTTTTTGTAGTGGTGTACCCTATCAACGTATTTTTTTAACAGTACTATAATCGCTACTCTGCAGAATAGGTCTGTAATATTAAGCTCACTGTTTTATTACTTCTAAGAAAAATACAATAGTGTCGTCACATATTCTACTCTACAACTAACCCTGCTTTTGATTGTTGGTGTTGTTGCTCAAGCACTTGGAATCTAGTGAGTCCCTGTTTCACATCTTCATGTTCAACGAGCTTAGGATCCCTCACTTGTAGTGGTTTTTGGTTGGTTCAGAAAAAATATAAGATACCCACTAAGCAGGCAAGTCATACAACTAAATGGTTCATGGAGTTGCCATCAATTTTTATAGATGCTTGCTTTCAATGCGTTTTGGATATTGGTTCGTGCTAATAGCAATTCTTGGTTTCTTCTCATCGTCATTAGGTACTTACTGTGTGGGGCCTCATGGGCGTTCATACCGACAAGTTTGGGTTCAAGCATGTCTGGGAAATATGGTGGGTACATTGTCACATATTCCTGCAATGCATACTGATCGCGGTCTTGCGTAGGTTGTACCAAGTGGTTTTAGGTCTTATGGTTTGCCCATGGTATGCATACAGCCAGACTATGATCAGCGAAGTTTCACCTCTCTCCCAAATGTATGTTTTTGGGAGTCAACTTATCCTTCATTTGGGCGGCAGCATATTGAAACCAGCTGTTACGATACTTTCAGGTTCCTTTTTTTCGCGCTTTTTTCCGTGGTGTGTATCCTAGAGTGGTGCTGTCCCGTGCAACGGTAATCTTATTCTTCACGGCTAGGTGGGGAAAGCGTCAGCGTTCATCGGGCCGCTCGTATCATCCGCCATTATTATGGCTTCCGGAAATAACAATATGCCGTTCGCGTTTCTGTTCGGTTTGTACGTTCCTTGCTCTTGTTTTCAAAACACCACTAGAAGTAGTGACGATGATGTTTACAAAATAGGGGAACGTTTAGCACGATCTTCTTGTACTTGGTGGACGTCAAGAAGAGTCGAGAGGAATGCGACGAGTTCGTCAGGGCAGAAGCGCGGCAGAACGCATTTGCAGCGCGATGATGATTCACTGCGGATAACAGAGATGAAAAGGGAGGGTAGCATAATCTACCCTTAGTATTTGGCGACCTGAAGCAGAATAAGCACTCTTTCAAAATGTTATGTGTATATGTACTTGTACCTACATCATACAGAAGCTACAACGCCTTCACGATCGAGTTTGCAGTTAATTACATATAAGTTGCCAGGCCACCTTTCGCCTCACTAAAGTTAGATCTGCATGACAACATGAACGCTCTACATGTCACATCCCCATCTACCTTGCTTGTTCGTGATCCTGCTTGGCACTCTCCTAGCAAATACTGTCCCTCCAGCTTTGCCAACTATCTCAGTCCAGACCTCCAGACCCTCCAGAGTCTCTTTCCTTCTCCTGTCTCGTCCTCTCGCAGTCGAAACTCCCATTCCCCTGTTCTTTTTCCCGCTTGGAAAGTAGCGCTTGTGCGGATATGGGGTACTGCGGGTTGGTTACGAGGGCCACTAGTCGTGCAAAAAACTTGTAGTCATTCTCCGGGAGATTCTTGATCGCATTGAACAGGTGACCAAAGTCCCACTCTCTAGCAGAACACACGATAAAGATAATGGATGGCATCTTATCCGTTGTCATGGGCCAGCGAAAAAACATTACGGGCAGGGGTAATTAGCAGATATCCTCATAAACAAAAAGGCTGCTAAGGTCTTTCAAGTCAGTGATCCCTTGGATAGTTTGCCGTGGTCGGGGTCCTGGCAAAGTCGGTCCAAGGTACGAGGAACGGAACATGCCAGTCTACGTCAAGGTCCGTCATAAGGGAGGTCGCAGCCTGGGTCGCTTTCATACTGATCCGTGAATGTCGTTGTTAGGCTGTTCTAGCACTAGCATCTGTCGAAGGCTGCCCAAGTCCCAAAGTACTAACCCCGTCGTGAACTGAGCGCTACCCATATGTTGGACAAAGAGTGTCGACACCCAAACAAGGACGTATCTGGCTGGGATTGTGTTGAGGTCGTCGTGGTATTCGAAGTGGTTGGGTACCAAAATTTGACCTTCCTGACCTGACTGAACGATGAGGGTGTTGTCATCGTCGATCCAAACCTGGGCATCTATGAGCACGACCAACACAACACGGCGGATACGAAACTAACCCGCTGAACGACATGTTCGCTCTAATCAAGTACAGTAGTATAGTTTGTCCATAATAGTTCTGGTGTGAGTTTTATCAAAACGGGGTTATGTTTAAAACAGCCATGAGCACACTCAAAGGCGAGCAGCCAGGTCCTTCTAAACAAAGTTCTAGCTTTGATTCGGAACTAGATGGAACCGACTCGGATCTCCAAGTTGATCAGAATCCTAGCAAGCCTGCAGAGTCAGAAAACTCTGAGCCGACCGTCAGTATAGCTAAGGCACACCGGTTGACTACATCCCGTAAAGAGCTTTGGGCATTTTATCTCTACTACGTCGTACGTTCTCACCATCCTATGATCCAAAACGTGCTGGCTAACCAAGCTACTCTAGGGTAACAATGGCCTGACCGGTTTCAACTTTGGTCCGTCTCAGTTTCAAAACTTGCTCTATCTTGCTGGCTACGATCCGGCGCATCCCCCGTATTCTTCCCCATGCGGAACTGGTACGAATTGCGTACTTCCATACCTTGGACGGATTCGAGATAGTGCGTAGGGCCATTGTTCCCCTAAACGCACCGTTCACAACGTGCTCAGTCAATTCTATCGTTCTTCTCACGAACGGTATCAGTTTTGCTATTCAAGCAGTCTTGCTGGTCGCCATCGGAGCATGGGCTGACTACGGTCAGTGGAGGTAACCATACACTTCCCTACCAGGTAGTGTCAGCTAACGTGCTTCGAGACCCAACATCACCATCCTGTTTACGCTCATCGCGGTCGCGGTCTCTTTCGCGTGGCTTGGTGTCGCAGACCCCTCCAAGTGGCAGGCTGGTGTAGCCCTATATATCTTGGGTCGTGAGCTACTTCCTTGATCGGGCATGATTTATTGCTTACTCTCTGATTCCCAGTGATAACCTACCAGGTATACATGCACGAGTATGCACTTTTTTTCATCTCTGATATCGAGGCAGGGTGCCCTCACATTTTGGACAGCAGCATTTCCGGGTTTGACCAATCATCTTCCTGAAGTTCAAAAGTCAGGAAACGAGGTTCAAGAAGGAGCAAAAAGGTGAGGTCTACCAGAGCGTGAATTCATATCCTTAATTCTTTTACAGTGCGGAAGAACACGCTGCTTTCGAGTCCTTGTCTAGAAATAAAGTTTCAAATATCTCATTCACTGTTTCTTCCGTTGGTGAAGTACTTATCCTCGTTATTATGGTCGGTATCCTTGAAGGTATGAAGGCTGGGGAGAGCACAGAGAATAACACGAAAGCATTTAGTGCGCTCATAGCATTCTCGGGCGCAATTTGGCGTAAGGATCTATCGCAGCAGACTCGAATGTGAGATGACAGAATATTAGTGGTTTGTGCCATACCCTGGTTCTTCCTCGAGAAGCGTCGACCCGGATTGGCTCTTCCTCCTGGAAGCTCCCTCTTGACTGTCGGGTTTCGGCAGACGTTTATCGCTATCCAAGAATGCATGCGTCTCAAACAGACATTTTTATATCTCATCTTTTATTTTCTTATGTACGTCTCTCCTATTTATTCCTTTGATCGACTGATCATTTTGTGCCTTACTCTAGGGGAGATGTTCTGAATACCACTGTGTATGCTTCGTGCTTTTATAATGGTGTGCCCTATCGACGTGTTTTTTTGAAGCACTGTAATTAGCACTCTGCAAAATAGGTATGTTACAATAGTTTGCTGTTATATTGCTTCTAAGAAAAACTGATAGTGTTGTCACGTATTCTACTCTGCAATTAACATTGCTCTTGATTGTTGGCATTGTTGCCCAGGCGCTTGGAATTTAGTAGGTTGCCTTTTTTGTATTATCATATACGGAAGGCTTAGGGTTCCGCACTTGTAGTGGTTTTTGGTTAGTTCAGAAGAAGTACAAGATACCCACTAAGTTGGCAAGTCGGAAGATAAATGGTTCACGTCGCTATTATAAAGTTCTATAGATGCTTGCCTTCAATGTGTTTTGGATACTGGTTCGTTGTAATGGTTGTGTGCGACTCAGTTTTCTCTAATCGTCATTAGGTGCTCACTTTGTGGGGCCTCATAGGCATCCATACCGATAAATTTGGATTCAAGCACGTCTGGGAGATATGGTGAGGAACCGTCGCCATACGTGCTGGTGATCCGGCTTGATTAAGGTCGTGCGCAGGTTATACCAAGTGTTTTACGGTCTCGTGGTTTGCCCATGGTACGCATACAGCCAGACTATGATCAGCGAAGTTTCACCTCTGTCGCAAATGTATGTTTTTGGGAATCGATCTCATCTTTCATTTAGGCGGCAGCATATCGAGACTGAGTTGTTGCAATAATTCTAGGTTCCTCTTCTTCGCGCTGTTCTCCGTGGTGTGTATCCTGGAGTAGCACCGTTCCGTGCAACGATAACATTACTTCTCACAACTAGGTGGGGAAAACATCGGCGTTCATCGGGCCGCTCGTATCATCTGCCATCATTACGGCTTCCGGAAACAACAATAATATGCCATTTGCGTTCTTGTTTTGTTTGTACGTCTTCCGTTTCTCATTCAAATTTCCACCAAATTCAGACGATGTTTTAAAACAGGGGAATGTTCAGCACAGTCTTTTTATACTTGGTGGACGTCAAGAAGAGCCGAGAGGAATGCGACGAGTTTATCATGGCAGAAGCAAGGCAGAATGCGTTTGCGGCATGATGATGACTCATTGCAGTTGATGGGGCTGGAAAGAGAGGATGGCATGATCTAATTACTCCTGGTACCGAGCGACTTGAAACTGGACGGGCATTCCTTCAGACTGTAAACACTACCGGTATTTCAATCTGCGTCGGAGAATGATTTCAATTTGCAGTGCTCACATGTGGTCTTAGCTGCCGTCTATGACACAAAGTTTCATGATCCACTCTGCACCATCCTGCATCTCATATCAGTCTTATACTGAATTGGGTGCAATTTGGCATGTATTTTTTCCCACAGAATGTGATGGTGATTCTGCCATGTCATCTGTGCTATTTAATGCAAACATGGAGAATAATGAGTTTTTAGCCATGCAGTGTGTGCTGCTGCATATTGTGCTACAAGAATGTTAGACAACTTGCAAACCTCTCTGAGTGGCCTACTCTGGATCAGATAGCTGCCTGGTTGTGTTATAATTCACTCAGGACCATGCTTTTTTGTACTTCATATTCACTTTGAAATGACTCTAGCCTTTCAGTTCCAATCCTATAAGGATAAGTCCAATTTGTTTCCAGGCTGAGTTATATCTGTCATATCCTGGATCATACCATGATGATGACACTTTTCCAAGCCTTCTGACACATTTTTGCCATTGTACCCCCAGAGGGTGACCCCTTTCCCTTAGAAGAAGACAGACCATGGCTCAATGCAAACATCACCACCACAGTGTATGAAGGGAATTTAGAATGCCCTTTTTAGTTCTGGAATGGAGAGGCCACAGGAGCAATGTGAAATGATAAACCCCTGGGACATAATAATCCAGGAAGGTGGAATGTACAGGCAATCCCTGTACATTTAGAGGAGATAACACCCCCACTGGTCTGGAACACTGATCCAGCCTGAATGTGACACATCCATGACCAGGGTATAGGGGAGTCTTTCTTATCTCTTCTTATCTTTGATTGTTACTTATTCTCAATCAAACTTTAATCTTTCTATTTCCAATTATGAACATTATTTCCTTTTTTAGTGATACTCCTTTTATCCATATCACTACTCATCCCCCCTCACTGTCCCTGTTTCTTTGTATATTAACAGACAGTCCCCCTCCTATCCATGACCACTTGTTATGGTCATGGCAGTGTTATGATTTGTCCCTGGGATCCAGCTGAGTACCACATGGATGACTCTTTTCCCTCATACTTGTTCCTTTGATTGCTTATAACATTTCCTAGATGAGTCCACTTGTATTCCATGTGGATATGCTCTGTTTCTCTTGACTCATCTAGTCTTTGTCATTGTTGCTTACTTGATTTCTCTCTGTCATAAACTTTCCATTTGATCTGCTTACATGATGTATATTTGTCATGAATGAGTCATTCCTTATCTTTTATCTTGGTTTAACCCTTGACCCTTCTGACTCATCCATTCCATTATTATCTTGGCTAATATGTTCTTCCACTTATCAGTGACTCAGCCCTTTGATCTCTAATCACCCTCTGTTCTTCTGGCTAAGTCAACACTTCTTTAATATTCTATTATATTTTTGGACATCCTGATGAATTGTCACCCTGACTTATCATCAGTACCCTTTACCCTGTTTCCTTTCTTGTATTGCACTGCCACTTCTCTTGACTATATATATAGTGGCTCTACCTATACAGTAGATTTCCATCTTAGACCTCCCTTTATAATGTCTTTTCTGCTTCATTGTCACCCATACTCTCCATACCAGTGAATCCATTATTGTTCCTCATCATTATTGCCTGCTTATCTCAGGCATTCAACTTTTGTCATTTCACTAGAATCACTACCCTTCAGCAACACTCCTCAGTCATTGTCATCCTTCATCATCTTGCTGAAGTCCCTCTATTCTGATTATTGGTGATGTTTCTCAGTCATACTTCCTTTCATCACATCACCAATCCCTCTACTCACTGATGGCTCTTCTATACTCTGATCTTCAGTTGTCCAGCCATCTCCCTACCAGTGCTATGGCAGTATCCTCTGCCCTATCAGATCTATAGTGATATCCATTGCTTTCTGACTGGTGGTGATGTCCCTTGCCTTACTCTGTCCATCACCATCTTTCCTGCATTCCTTCCTAGATGCTCCTCACCAGCTACTGCCACTCCCACTGAGCTACCTGCTACACCTATTGCTAGAACTTACCTTTGCCCTCACACTATTTTTAGTGACTCTGTAACCCCAGAAGGGCTATGCTTGGGCCTACCTGATTCAAGTGTAACAGGCAGTATTTCCCTTCACTATAAATATAACTGCCTTGTATAGTAAAACCTTAATTAGATCTATGTTTAGTCTACATTCTCTAGAGCATCTCCAGCACCTCCTCTGTGTATGCCCTTGTACATACATTTGCTTATTCATCTCTGATTGGACATTGTCCAGACTATATTGGACTTCACTTTTTCTTCTTCTTTTTTATGTCATTCACCTGGCAGAGTTCATTTGGAATATTCACCCACATCTCTGCCCTTTAAATGCACTTACTTTTTGCTTCTAGCCCTTTCTCAATTGAATATCAGTCTCATTAGACTTCAGCTGAGGTAAGGGCTTTCCTACATAATTATCTACCTAGCTAATGTACATGTAGACTTTATTGCTAGGTATAGTTGAATATCAGTCTCATTAGACTTCAGCTGATGTTATGATGGCACTTTTCCAAGCCTTCTCTTTCTTTATTTATCAAGACATTCTCATGATCATGTGCTAGTCACATGCTTATGACCAGTCACATGCATGGTCATGTGATCCTTATGACTATTTAACACTAAGACTTATTCTAAGCACTATGGATTGCTAGTCAATCCCTAATACTTAAGACTTAGTATTTTTCCACTATCATGGGAAATACTTACTATATTTATCCTTAGAAGGGGGATCCCTTTAACAATCCCACATTATGCAAAGTCACAACATGTGTTGACCACATGTTCACCTCACCTATGCCTCATATGTGCAGCATGCTACTACATCCATTTCACAGAAGCATTGATTGCTTCTATCCTTATTGAAGATGCATGTTGAACATGCTTGAACCTCAAGTATTTAATTACCACAGGCTTCTACTTCTGAAGTTCTTATCTATACCTGCTGGTAAACATATGCTTTTAATTTCCTTTTATACATATTTCATATTTAGAATCTAACCCTATTGGTGGATATGATCTGTCTTATCTATGACTCACCTTGACTCTAGATGGGTACAGGGTATATGCATTGCCTTGCACTGGTGTGCACAGGTTTCATTTGATATTTATTATCAAGCACTTATGATTGGCTACCACAAGTGGCACCATTTTCATTTTCCTTTTATTATATTAATATATCTTAAGATTCACAGGTATATATGAATATCTTAATATTTTAGAGTATTCCTATTGGTTGTTCCTGTTATGGTAGAGCCAAACATGTACATACAGTAGGATAGTATATAAAGGCCAGGAAGCAGTGCTGATATCCCCAGTTCTGTTCTCTTGGAGACCTCATCCAATATAAGCCAAGTAGAGCTTGGAGTTCTCATCCATAGAGATACTAGCAAAGTGCTAGCTGGATCAGTACTCCCTGGCATAGATTGCCTTGTAGAAGACCCCTTAAGATGATAAGTAAACTCCTACTGAGCATCAAGGCTCTTAGATACCAAACATCTCAGGATTATGTCTGGTCTTCAGCCACTCTGGTTGGTTGTTTAAATGCCACAACTCTTTTGGGTTGTTTTAGCTGAGACTTCATTGCTAGCCCCCAGCCTAGCACATTCTGACAGGCCACAGTTTAAAGACTTACCCAATCTATTCCAGACTTTTACCAGTCTCCAGTCTACTGTTGAGTGATAGTTAAGAATTTAGGCATATTTTTGTGTCTTGGATCTATACCTGTAGATCACATCACAAAAGATCTAGTTGAACCTAGTTTACTCCTTGTTCTATCAAGAAGAGTCTAGTGGGCCTTAATCTCCACTAGGAAAGATCTGTCATCATTTTCTCTGCCACTGACTGTGATGCAATCTACAGATATAGATTCAAGACACAAAGATACAACTAAGTTCTAGCTGTCACTCAACAGTAGACAGGAGACTGATAGAAGTCTGGGATGGTTTGGGTAAGTCTTTGACTATGGCCCTCACTTAGGGATAGCAGGTTAATCAAATACCACATAGATTAAACATGGATCTAGTTAGGGAAACTATTTTACAAGGCAGTCATATTTATAAAGAAAAGGGGCACTGCCATAATCATAATAGGTGATCATGGATAGAAAGAGAACTGTCCATATGATACACAAAGGTAAAGGTGATGGGAGAAGTTGTAGTGATATGAGTAAAAGGAGTATCACCAAGAATGGAAATATTGTCCATTATTTGAAATACAAAGGTTAAAGTTTGATCAAAAGAAAGGAATAATCAAAGATAAGAAAAGACAAGAGTACTCTCCTAAGCCCTGGCCATGGATATATCACATTCATGTTAAATCAGTGTTCCAGACTGGTAAGGGTGTCATCTTCTCTATAGTAAGTGTATAGAGATTGCCTGTATATTTCACCATCCCAGATAAAACAACCTCAAGAGAGTTGTGACATCTAACAACCCAACCAAATGGCTGCAGACCAAGCACAACTTGAAGATGTTTGGTACCTAGAGGCCTTGCACCTGTAGGAGTTTACTTGATTTGAATATATACTATAAGTGGCATAAGAATTCCTCTCCTCTAATTCCTATAGCTTCAATAGCTGATAGTGGCTCTGGTTGGTTGGTTAGAGACACAACTCTCAAGAGATTGTTTCAGTGAGGATTTGTCAATCTCAAACTTGTGAGACAGTTCACCTTTTTTAATGGCAGCAGTTTTTTTGTTTGAGACTAGCTCAGATAGACAGTAAAACAACCCAAAGGAGTTATGGCATCTAAACAACCAATCAGAGTGGCTGAAGATCAGTGCAATTCTGAGATGTTTGGTATCTATAGCCTTGACACTTGTTACGGTCATGGACAGGGGCTATCTGTCACGATTTGAGTGGCATTCACCACTGTTGGATGATTACCCTGAGTTCAGACCACTAGGCAGACAGACGCTGAGTGTGGTATCTTTATTCCTGATATCATTCTGGTTATGATGCTTACTACTACACTTCACCTTGGACTATCCCCCTGAATTGATCATTGGTCATTCTTGCACCAATGATACTGTCTTTCCATCAATGCCCAGGTATGCTGGCATCATTATTGAGTTTATCAAACCATATCCATGATATCAAACCTTAACCTTTGATTGACAATATGTCCTCTTATAGCAATACTGCTTCACATGTATTGCTTCACCTACTTACACCTTACCCATAGTACTTACATACTATACTGGTTAGGTAGTATTACCTTTGTAGGACTACCTAGGTAAACGTTTAATCTACATGGTATTTGGTTCACACTGTTATCCCTAAGTGAGGGCCACAGTCTAAAGACTTCCCATAACCATCCCGGACTTCTATTAGTCTCCTATCTACTGCTAAGTGACAGCTGAATATCAGGAATCCAAGTGTCTTGATCTATACCCATAGATTGCATCACACTATCTAGGTCATCGGAAGGACTGCTGCTGCACTATGTATCTGTTGGCTATGGATGGGGAACAGATATGATGTTGATGAACTAGATCCATCACTAGAAGAGGAACTGGCCTGGCCTCAGGCAGACAAGTGGATGGAATAGTGGGTGGAAAGTTGAGCGACAGACCCCTTATTTTCCTCTTTAATACCCAAAAGCTGAGTTCTGATTTCCACCTCAGTATTGGGGACACTTTAGGTCGATGATCTCATTCTGATCTTCTATCAATGACCTCTCCATTTGATGTACCAATATTTTGGTTCTCCTGATGGAGACCTCATTGCCTTCTCTTTCCTTCCCCTTACCAGTATGTTGGGCATCACCAGCCCCTTTTTATTTACTGCATCTTCAGACTACCTCATTCCTTTGCCTCATGCAAGGTGTAGCATTTGTGGATCTTGATCTGCAGTGCCTCTTCCTTTCCATATAGGATCTATATCATAGGGGATCACTATAAATATGGTAGCCGTTTGTACTTGTAACTTTAGCTAGATCTATACAATCACAAGTGTGATATCTAGTTTCCTCAGTGTGAAAGAGTCACTGCAGCAAATCTCTACCAAGGATTTCCATTAGTCTTCACACTACTATTGAGTGTGTGCTGCAATAAAGAATCAGACTAGGTGTCATGCTTGTCCAGCATAACATTAGATCTAGCTGAACCATCACCCCTTGTATCATCAAGAAGGGTACCTGTCATGCACCATGTTGATTTCCCTTGATGGGCCACCCCTTTTCCCCATGAAGGGGACTGACCGTGGTTGAATGGAAACATTGCCACCACAGCCTATGGAGGGAACAAGGATGGGAGACCCTTATTCTGGGGAGGAGAAGCCACAGGAGCCACCTGGGGAGAGGAACCGCTTAGAGATTTCATACCAGGATGGTGGGAGGTACAAGCACCACCATTACACCTCGAAGAGACCACACCCCTGCCCAAATGGCCAACCGATCCCACTTGGATGTGAGTACATCCATGATTGGGCTGTCCTTATTTAGATCTTCTTTTATCTTCTTATCTATGGACTACTTTCTGTTGTGATCGCACCCTTACACTGGTGCGATCACCCATTCCCCTATCCACGCTTATCTCTGTAACCCTGTACCCTGAGGACAGTCCCCCATCTACCTATGACCACTTCTTATGGTTATACGTAGCTGTACCCCTCTTCCCCTATAAATACGACTGCCCTGTACCAGTAGAAACCTTAACTAGATCTACATTTAATCTACATGGTATTTGGTTCTAACTGCTATCCCTAAGTGAGGGCCGCAGTCTAAAGACTTCCATAACCATCCCGGACTTCTACCAGTCTCCTGTCTACTGTTGAGTGACAGCTGAACACCAGAGATCTCTGTGTCTTGATCTATACCCGTAGATTGCGTCATAATACCCACCAACAGGCAAGATTTTGTCCAGAAGATACACTATTCCAGTGGACTCCGACTCGGACTTCCACCCACATGACGACCAAGCTGAGGCCATCAGAAACTCCCCAGTTCCTACTCAACATCTTTGCATCCCTGGAAGAAGTGGAACTCCTGGGACATCTTATCCATCCCTCTCC
Organism: Austroboletus festivus; assembly: GCA_038088875.1. Taxonomy (NCBI): domain Eukaryota; kingdom Fungi; phylum Basidiomycota; class Agaricomycetes; order Boletales; family Boletaceae; genus Austroboletus; species Austroboletus festivus. The sequence continues at coordinate 1,759 of JBBPJU010000095.1, read as the reverse complement.
AGTTGACAGCCAATGTGTAGGTGTCCTTCTGCATCAGAATTCATCCCTCCAATCCCTACTATCAAGACTGTCTTTGCCCGAAGGAGTCCATCTCCTATATTGGTTGAACTACCACCTGTATCTACAGATACTTTGAGAAGGGAGCCAGAGTCTCATGAAAGCAGACCACCCACCCCAGAACAGATTCAGGTAGACATCAAAGAAAAGGACTTTACCTTAGGAATACCAGTACCACCCAAAAATGAATTGCTTAGAATGTCGTCAGCAAAAGAACTCTGAGCTGGATGCCCAGTGGACTTCTCTGGAAAAGCAGAAGATGCTAAATGGTGGATCTTATCTATGGCCACCTTTTTTACCTTAAATGAAGATATCTATGACACAGACAAGAAGAAGATCTTAACTACCCTAAACAAGATGAGCAAAGAGAGAGGAAGAATATATGCTGAAGGATGATACATCACCTATGATAGCAAAGATGAGGAAGAAAAGAAGAAGTACAAATGGGAAGATTTCGCCATCAAATTTTCAAACTCATTTATATTGGAAGAATCCCATAAAGACAGCTGAAGAAAGCTAATCCAGATGCATATGAAACAAGGACCATCTACCATGGCAAACCTCCAGGAATATATTCAGGACTTCCAATTGGAAGCAGCCAATTCCAAGGAAAAGAGTGAAGGAGCTTTATGTAAATGGTTTGTCAAAGGACTAAACTTTGACATCTCCTCCCCTATAGTACTCCAAGGAGAGCCTGATATACTAAAGTCCTGGATCGATAAATCCTTCACCAGGATGAGACAAATCAAAAGAGAAAGAGACCTAAGAGGAAATTGCCTCTCCTACTCTGGAGGAGGAAACAATGGTGGATGAAGCTGCAATCCAAACACCATGGATATAGATGCCATTAGACTCACTCCTGTGGAAAAGGCTAAACATATCAGAGAAAACAGATGTTTTATATGTCACTGAATCAGCTGTTCTACTAGGAAACATCTAAGGGATTGCCCTCAGGATCAGGGACAAGGAAATAGTCAAGGAACACAAGCAAAGCCCTAAGAGAAAGTCAGAGAAGTGAAAAAAGAACCGGCCAGGGTAGCCAATGAATACATAAAGAAACTTACTAGTGAAAAGAAGGTTAATCAAGACAATCTTCTCAGAGTGTTGAAACAGGTGTATGATGAAGACTATACACTGATGGAAATAGATGATGGGACTAAAGAAGAAACAGTTGCCAAGGTGGAAGTCTAGTCCACATTCTCTAAAGAAATGATCACTTGAATTGCCAAAGTAAAGAGTTTTTAAGAAGGGGGCGTGCTATTGTGTCATGACTCCCTAAACTTCCATCTGTACTAGTATCCAAAGATTCTGATGCAATTCAAATCCTGATTCTTGTATATGATCTAAATGGAAGAACCACAATCAAAATCTGAGCCCTAGTAGACTGTGGAGCAACCAATTGCTTCATAGATCTATCCTTTGCAAAAAGACATGGACTCCTCTTGGAAAGACTCAAACAACTGAGAAATGCCATAAATGCTGACAGAACAAAGAATGTCGGAGGAGAAATCTGATACAAGACCACCATAAAACTAGAGATAGGAGGAAGAAAGGAAAAACAAACCTTCCTTATCATAGGATGTGGAAAAACAGATGTAATCCTAGAAATGACCTGGCTCAAACAAGTCAACCCTGATATTGACTAGTCAACCAGACAACTATCCATCCCAGATAGAACTCCAGTAAGAAAGGATGACATGGA
>JBBPJU010000094.1:0-43500 GCA_038088875.1 Austroboletus festivus | reverse complement strand
CCTCCCTGTTTCTTTCTCTTTCTCTTTTCTTGTTCCGTTTCCATTTCCCCCTTTACTTAGAAGTTCACCCCACCGGGCTTTCCCTTTCTCGACTAGGGTATACGTGCTCATTCTCTGTTACGGCAAGTCACTGCCTCACCCATACCTTCTCCACACAGCATCCGGAGGCAGTGTTACCTTTCTTATTCCCGCCGAGCTAATGTACCCGCTTTAGAGATAAGGTTAGAACCTTCTTCTCAATTAGGGGAAGGTTCCACGCACTGCCCTTCCTAGTTTATCCATAGGCAGTGTATGCCCTCTTTCATTTACCGATATGGATGCTTTCCATTCTCCAACCCCAATATGGGTTTGGACCTATTCCACATTCAGACTCCTAATCCGAATGGGAATATCTTCCCATCACCATCAGATTACGTATATAAGCGCCTTTGTACTTTAGATAGCTCTCCAGCTAAATTCTATGCGATCTTACGTGAAGCGTTTATGCTGTACCTTGCAAGGTGGACGGACTCCCCTTGCTCGAGAGAGTTCTATTCAGGCAGACCCTGAACTACAGGTTAATCCTCTACCATGAGGCTGCTGCCGCCTGCCTGTCCGTCCTCGCCGTGTGCCTGCGGTACGGACCATCCACAGGAGCCTTCGATCAGCTAATCACCGAGCGTCTCGGGCTTCACGTCCCACATTCCGTATCAGGTGCAGTCTCCTCCAGGTGGACGGGTGGTGCCTGGACGTTCCACCATCCTGGGACCACGTCTCCTAGGGGTTCCTCTCCCCAGATAGCTCCCTCTGCTTCTCCATTCCAGAATTAATGCCTCATGTCTAAGTTCCCTCCGTAGGCCGTGGTAGAGATGTTGGCGTTAAGCCAAGGGCAATCCCCTTCATGAGGAAAAGGGGTGGCTCTCCTTGGGTAGTCCACCTGATGCGTGACAGGTGCAGGAGGAACAAATAGGGGAAAGGGGCAGAGTAGTGGGGTGTGTATTGGATTTATTGGCCTGACAGGAGGCACAACCAGCAACATAATGGCAGATGAATTGTGCTAAACCCAGCCACCAGAAGTCAGTCATAACCAGTTGATGAGTTTTTAAATAACCAGGGTATCCCACTATAGGGTGGTCATGACAGTGCAAGACAATGTTATGTCAAAGGTCAAGAGGGACATATATTTGATTTTGGTAGGTGAGGATGCCATTTTTGTATTTCCAATTGGTGATATGAGCTTTCAAGGTAGGGGGAGAGTTAGAGAGATTTTGAATGGTTTGTTGAACAAGAGGATCTGATGCAGAGCAGGAGATAATGCTAGTTTGCAGGGTGGTGTCAACAAGGTTAACAAAAAGGGAAGGAGAAAGAAGGGTAACTGAGGAATTGTCTGTGAAGTCATCCAGGCAGTGATCTGGTCATCATGAAAGAGCATCAGGGCCAGATAAAAGAGATCCAGGGACATGGATCATTTTCAAATCATAATCTGCAACATCTAAGAGCCAACAGGCTTGATAACAATTGAGGTTTTGTGGTTGTTTAAAATATAAAAGGTTTTTATGATCTGTAAATACCTGGATGGGAAAAGGAGAACCAAGGAGGTAGTGATGCCATGCTTTGAGGGCATGGATGACAGCTAAGAGTTCTTGGTTGTAGATATCATAATTACGTTCAGTTGGAGAAAAGGTTTGCGATAGATAAGAGCAGGGGTACTGTTACGCTGGACAAGCGTGACACCTAGTCTGATCCTTTATCGCAGCGTGCACTCAATAGTAGCACAAAGACTAGTAGAAATCCTGAGGAGATTTGCTGCAGTGACTCTTTCACACTGAGGAAACTAGACACCACACTTGTGATTGTGTAGATCTAGCTGAGGCTACAAGTACAAAGGGCTACCATATTTATAGTGATCCTCTAAGGTATAGATCCCTATTGTGGAAAGGAAGAGGCACTGCAGATTGAGATCCACAAATGCTGCACCTCACATGAGGCAAGGAATGAGGTAGTCCGAAGATAAGGTAAATGAAAAGAGGCTGGTGATGCCCGACACACTGGAATAGAGGAATGGAAGATAAGACAATGAGGTCTCCATGAGGAGAACCGAAATAATGGTACATCAATGGAGAGGTCGTTGACAGAAGATCTGAAGTAGATCAACGACCTAAAATGTCCCCAATACTGAGGTGGAAATAGAAACTCAGCTTTTGGGTATCCAAATGAAAATTAGGGGTCTGTCTGAATGACTTTCAACCCTCGAAATCATCACCACTCATCAGCAATGGGCCACTCTGGTTCCTCCTCCTGGGGAGGGTCCAACATGTCCACATCATATCCATTTCCCATCCAAAGCCAGCATGTTGTACAGAAACAGTCCTTCTGGTGACCGAGGTAATCTCTGTCTGAGATCGTAACATTACCTCCATCATATGGCTGAAACCCTGATTCACGCCATAGATCCATCCTCATTCTCCGACCCAGGGGAGCAGGGTTGTTCTGGGCAGTGGTGAGGATCATGTCCGGGGGTGGTGAGATGACAGTGGGGGCAGGTATAGTTTTGGCAGGAAGTGATGGTGTGGTCTGTTCCTTTGCATTGTCTACAGTGAAATGCTGGATAAGGGACTGCAGGTGCCAGCTGTCGAGCTGGGATAGGGGGGCTGGTGATTCTATTCTGGAGGGGAGGTGGTACAGGGAGAGTTCCTTGTCCTTCGTCAGAAGACTTCTGAGATGAGTTGGTAATAGATGTTCTGGGATGAGGATTCTTTCTGCTTGGGCTATGGTGCAGGAGAGGGGGGACCTGGTTAGCCGAGATAATCGCATCAGTGAAATTCCCAGTGCTAGCTCAGATGATACTTCGATAATATCTTCCTGAGTGATATCCTCTGAGTTGAATAAACTGGGGTTGTTCCTGGAACACCTGTTCAACGAAGTTGAGCAGGGGAACGGCAGGGAGAGAGCCGATAGTTCTGTCGAAGTTGAGGTGGTGGAGGGTGTCCAGTACGTGCTCAATGGATTCTTCAAGGGTGTTTGTAGCATTATTGGGAAAGTTGGGTGATGTGGCTGCCACATTTCTGACCACTGCGAGGCTCCTGTAGGAGAAGATGGTCGTGAGGAGGGTGGAAGGGAACCGTAGATCATCATGGTTGAGAAGGTGTTCGAGAGTGGTGGGAGTGTCAAGGAAGAGGGTGTAGAGTCATTGTCATTCAGAAACGGGTAAAGTGTCTAAAATATAAATGTCTGAAATGGAAGAAAGATAAACGTTCATATTGACAGGAAAGATAGTGAGGATAATGGAATTGTAGAGATAGGGTTGCCTGGTGCAAAGTGGATCAATGTGTGTTTGGTTAGAGTACACCACTGTGAGAGGTCACCAGGGGGAGGTGTGATAAGGGCAGTAGGGGATGTTGCAATAGAAGGAGTGTTCTTCGATATGGATCTGATCAAAGTGTACATGTTGTCCAGGGATGAAGATAGAAATGTGAGAAAACTTTCGAATGAGTTTAGGGTTTTTCTAGGGTTTTAAAGAGAAGCGGTAAAATGGGGTGTAAATGGAGGGTTGTTTGGAATACATGTTGTCAGAGGGTGTGTTGGTTTTTATAGGCTTTTAATATTTCATCTGCATTGGTGAAGTTATTTTCTTTTTTCCAAGTATCCTCTGAAGAGGGATATTCTTTCCAATGGACAAGATATTGTCACTGGGCAGAAGGTTCTCTATGGTTCACAATCTGATCAATCTCATATTCTTCTTCGTTATCTATCTCCATTGGAGGTGGTTTGGTAAACAGAGTCCCATACTCTTCCATCTGAGTAAATGGGGAAAGAAGGGAAGTGTGGAACATGTCATGAATCTTCCAAGTTAGTGGTAACTTCAGTTGATACATAAGGGGGGAAAGAACTTTAATGATTTCAAAGGGTCCTTCTCTTCTTGGTGCGAGCTTTTGGGAGATGTATGGTATTTTTAAATTTTTGTTTGATAACCAAACTTTGTCTCCTATTTTCCACGGTTTAAAGTTTGATTGGGTTTTCTTTGTCATACTTTGTTGAGATAAGATAAGGGTGGTTTTGGCTTCTTCTTGGGCATTTTTATCATTTTCAGATGGTTTTCTGTGGCAGGGATAAAGGTTTTTCCTAAGGGGGGGTAGGAGCGTGGTTCATATCCCATCATTATGCTGAACAGGGATTGTTTTGTTGTGGAATGGGTAGTGGCGTTATGGTGAAATTCAGCAATGGAGAGGAGGTCTGTCCATTTGTTGGGTAGATTGGAGCAGTAGATTCATAGATAGTTTTCCAACTCCTGATTTACCTGTTCAGTTTCCCCATCAGTTTGTGGGTGATAGGTGGTGGAGAGTGCTACGTCATACTTGAATAGTTGGGCTAATTCTCTTGTGAAGGCAGAGGCAAATTGTGGGCCTTGGTCAGAGATTACTTTGTCATGTAGGCCGAATCGTTTGAATATGTGGTGTAGGAAGAGGGATGCTATTCCTTCTGCAGATACCGTTTTGTTGGTAGAGATGAAAATTACCCCCCAAGTAAGGCCATGGTCAACCACAACCAGAATGCTATCAGATCCATTGCTCGGGGGAAGGTCCGTGATCAAATCCATGGAGATGTGTTGGAAGGGGTGGGTGGCTGTGGTCAGGATAGGGGTGAGTGGCGGGGTGATAGGGTGGGTGAGCACCTTGTTTGACTGGCATGTGGGGCAACCAGCGATATATTGGCGGATGAAGGCTGACATTCCTGGCCACCAATAATCTCTAGAGAGAGTCTGGATAGTTTTGTATTGGCCACTGTGACTGCCAGTTAAGGAATGGTGAAGTGAATATATGAGGGGGTGGCGGGAGGGTTCGGGGATGTACAATCGGTTCTGGTAGTAAAGTTTTCCATTGTCAAAGTTCCAATCTTTTGGGGAGGAGCGGGGGAGAGGAGCAGTGACACCATCCTCCAAGTGTTGGAGGGCTTTCAGAACTAAGGGATTAGATGAAGAGGAGTGGGTGATCTTTTCTTGGAGTGCAAGGTCAATTCCTCACGCAAAAAGGTTGTCTGGTAGAAGAAGAAGGTCTTCATTATCAGTGGTGGTGGGGGGAAGATCTTTGCAGGATAAGGCATTGGCAGGGGTCAGTTCTTTTCCTGGTACATGTAGGAAGGTGAGGTCGTAGTCTTGGAGAAATAGTTGCCATCTAGCATGTCATCTGGTGAGTTTTCATGGTTCTTTGAAATATAATAGATTTTTGTGATCCGTTATAATTGTTACTTGATTTTCTGTTCCTCATAAATAGTGTCTCCAATTTTCCAGGGCATGGATGACCCCCAGAAGTTCCTTGTCATAGATATTGTAATTCCATTCTGCTGGGGAAAGGGTGGAAGATCTGTAAGTGCAGGGGTGAAAGTCACCATTTCCATCTTTCTGCATAAGGATGCCTCCTGTTGCTCCGAGAGAGGTGTCTGTCATTATGTAGAAAGGTTTCTTTGGATCTGGGATGGATAATACTGGTTGGCTGAGGAAGTGTTTCTTTAGGGTGAGGAACACATTGTTTTCCTTTTGAGTCCATTACCATTGTTGATTTTTTGTGGTGAGATTTACTAGGGGTTTACAGATGTTGGAGAATCCAGGGATGAATTTGCGGTAGAAGTTGCAGAATCCGAGGAAAGATTGGGTTTCCTTGATGATTATTGGTGGGAGCCATCCTTCTATTGCTTTGAGCTTGGTGGGGTCCATAGATAATTCATCCTTGGAGAGGATCATTCCTAGATAATCCACTTTTTCTGCATCAAACATGCACTTTTCCAGTTTCAGGTATAGTTCATGTTTCATCATTCTTTGTAGGACCTTTTGAGTCCTTTCATCTTGTAATTCCAGGAATGGGGAGTGGACAAGTAGATCATCCATATAGATGATCAACCATCCTTCTGCAATATAGTCAGCGAAGATATCATCCATTAAGGCTTGGAAGGTGGCGGGGGAATTGCATAGTCCAAAAAACATTACAGTGGGTTCAAACAGTCCAAAGGGGGTGATGAAGGCTGCTTTCCAACGATCTTTGGGTCTGATAAGGACATTGTTATATCCCCAGCATATATCCATTTTGGTGAATATCTTAGATTCTTTCACCTTGTCTACTAGGTTGGAAATAAGGGGTAGGGGGTAGGCATTTTTGATGGTATGAGAGTTCAGATACCTATAATCTTGACAGGGTCTCAGTTTCCCGTCCTTTTTGTCTATGAAGAAAAATGGGGAAGCTTGTGGAGATTTTGACGGTTTGATTTTTCCAGTGGCCAGCTATTCATCCAGAAACTTTTGACATGCTTCGCTTTCTGTAGGGTTAAGGGGGTAGTTTTTAGCTCGTTTCAGAGTAAAAGAGTCATCCAAATCTATTCAGTGGTTGTAGGGTCATGAAGGGGGTATGGAGTGAGTTGCTTCTTCCAAGAAGACCTTTTTATATTTTTTGAATTTTTATGGGAGTTTCTTTTCTTCGTTGATGGCTAGTTCAGTTGATATTGTGGTTTTCCTAATTTCTTCAAAGTCTTCGTCATCTCCACAATGTTAAATTACTACTTCTTCAATTGGATGGGTTAGATTACAGGATAGATATTTCACTAGGTATCATTGCAGTTCAGTATTTTCCTGTTTTGCTAAAGTTCTATTGGGGATAGACAATTCTCCCATGGCCCAGTTGATATCTGGGTTATTCTTCTTTAGCCAAGTCATTCCTAGGATGAGGTCTGTCTTTCCACATCCTATGATCATAAATGTTCTTTTCTCTTTTCGTCTGGAGATTTCTAGTTCCACTGTTGTTTTGTATCATATTTCTCCTCCAGCATTCTTGGTTCTGTCGGCATTGATGGCATTTCTTGGTTGTCAAAGTCTTTCCAGAGATAGGTTGTGTCTTTTTGCAAATGTTTGATTCATAAAGCAGTTTGTAGCTCTGCAATCTACCAGGGCTTTTGTTTTTATCGTGGTTCTTCCATCGAGATTGTGTATGAGAATTGGAATTTGGATAGCATCGGGATCTTTTGATACAAGTACAGATGGAAGTCTAGGGAGTCATAACATGATTTTGTGCCCCCTCTTTAAAAACCCTTTACTTTGGCAATGCGAGTGATCATTTCTTTGGAGAAGGTGGATTGGACTTCCATCTTTGCAACCATTTCTTCCACTTCTTTCTCATCTACTTCCATTGGCATATAGTCTTCTTCATATACCTGTTTCAGTACGTGGAGAAGATTTTCCTGATTAACCTTCTTTTCTGCCGTAAGTTTCTTTACGTATTCATCGGCTACTCCTGCTGGTTCATCTTTTACCTCTCGGACTTTTTCCTGGGGTTTCATTTGATTTCCACGGCTATTTCCTTGTCCTTGAGGGCAATCCCTCAGGTGTTTCCTGGTAGAATAGCCAACCTTATGGCATATGAAACATCTGTTTTCCCTAATGTGTTTAGCCTTTTCAACTGGGGATAGTCTGATGACATCTACGTCCATAGTATTTGGGTCTTTGGTTCTTCCTCCTCCGCTTCCAGAATAGGAGAGGCAATTTCCTCATAAATCTCTTTCTCGTTCAATCTGTCTCATTCATTGGTAGGACTTTTCTATCCATTCTTTGAGGGTGTCAGGTTCTTTGACTAAAACAATGGGGGAGGAGATGTCAAAGTTAAGTCCTTTGACAAACCATTCACATAGTGCACCTTCGCTTTTTTCCTTAGAGTTGGCGGCCTCGAGCTGAAAGTCTTGGATGTATTCCTGAAGATTAGTCATCATAGATGGTCCCCGTTTCATATGCATCTGAGTGAGTTTTCTTCGGCTGTCCTTGTGGGATTCTTCAGATATAAAGGAGTTCGCAAATTCATGTGTGAAGTCTTCCCATTTTCTTTTCTTCTTTTCTTCATCAGTTTTATCATCGTTTGATTTGTACCATCCCTCTGCAAATACTCTTCCTCTCCCTTTGCTCATCTTGTTTAGGATGGTTAAGATCTTCTTCTGTTCCAAGTCATAAAGGTCCTTGTTCATGAGGAAGTAAGCGGTCATGGATAATATCCACCACTTAGCATCTTCTGCTTTTCCTGAGAAGTCTGTGGGACATCCTGCTTTCAGTTCTCTAGTGGACATCTTTGTTATACTGAAGATAGGGGTCTGATCTTCTGCGTCAAGGTCTACCTGAATCGGTTCTGGTTCTAGGGTGGGTGGTCTGCTCTTGTGAGACTCTGGCTCCCTTCTTGAAGTATCCGGAGATACAGGTGGTAGTTCAACAGGTATAGGAGATGGACTCCTTCTGGGCTGGATAGTCTCTGTAGTAAAGATTGGAGACCGAGACTCTGTCATAGGAGTTCATCGATGTAGGCGGTATTGACTGGCAAGGAATGGATGAGATGTCCCAGCAATTCTGCTTCTTCCCAGGATTCGAATAGAGTGAAGAGGAACTGGGGTGTTTCTGATGGCCTCAGCTTGTCTGTTGATGTGGCTGGAGTCCGAGTCGGAATCTGCCGGGGCTTTGTACTTTGACGAAATCTTGCCTGTTGGTGGGTACCCTTTTTGGTGATACAAGGGGCGATAGTTCAGCTAGATCTAATGTTACGCTGGACAAGCATGACACCTAGTCTGATCCTTTATCACAGTGTGCACTCGATAGTAGCATGAAGACTAGTAGAAATCCTGAGGAGATTTGCTGCAGTGACTCTTTCACACTGAGGAAACTAGACACCACACTTGTGATTGTGTAGATCTAGCTGAGGCTACAAGTACAAAGGGCTACTGTATTTATAGTGATCCCCTAAGGTATAGATCCCTATTGTGGAAAGGAAGAGGCACTGCAGATTGAGATCCACAAATGCTGCACCTCACATGAGGCAAGGAATGAGGTAGTCCGAAGATAAGGTAAATGAAAAGGGGCTGGTGATGCCCGACACACTGGAATAGAGGAATGGAAGATAAGACAATGAGGTCTCCATGAGGAGAACCGAAATAATGGTACATCAACAGAGAGGTCATTGATAGAAGATCTGAAGTAGATCAATGACCTAAAATGTCCCCAATACTGAGGTGGAAATAGGAACTCAGCTTTTGGGTATCCAAATGAAAATTAGGGGTCTGTCTGAATGACTTTCAACCCTCAAAATCATCACCACTCATCAGCAATGGGCCACTCTGGTTTCTCCTCCTGGGGAGGGTCTAACATGTCCACATCATATCCATTTCCCATCCAAAGCCAGCATGTTGTACAGAAGCAGTCCTTCTGGTGACTGAGGTAATCTCTGTCTGAGATTGTAACAGGTACCAGTTGCTATTTGAATTGGTTTAAAGGAGGATACCTTCCATAGCATATTTCAAGGCATTGGTGGCTATGGTGAAGGCAGCTGAAGAGTTGGGAAATTGGAGTATGGGTTGAGATAAGAAGACTTTCTTTAATTTAGCAAAGGCATTATTGCAGGAGTCAGCCCAGCTCCAGGGTTAGTCCTTTTTGGTAAGATCAAGAAGGGGTTGTGCAATATCTGAATAGTGGGGAATGAAGCATCTGTAAAAATTAGCAAATCCTAGAAAGGAATGGACATCTTTTACTTTGCAAGGAGTTAGCCATGATGCGATTCCATCTAATTTGATGGGGTCTATAGCAAGGAATCCTGGTTTGACTATCATTCCTAGGTAGTCAACTTCAGTAACATTGAAGAGACATTTTTGAAGTCGTAACTGGAGGTTTAGTTCTCTCATTTGTTGTAGAACATGATGGGTGGTCTCATCATGTTCCTCCTGAGTTCTGGAGAAAATTAGAATATTGTCCATGTAAATCACCAATTTTCCTTTGGCAATGAGATCCCTAAACTCTTTATTCATGAAATATTGAAAACTAGCAGGAGCATTCTTCGGTCTGAAAGGCATGACTACCAGTTCGAAAAGTCCTTGGTGGGTGATAAAGGCCACTTTCCACTGATGACCTTCTTTGATTCGAATATTGTTATACCCCCATCATATGTCGAATTTGGTGAAAATCTTTATGTCTTTAAGCTTGTTGAGGAGGTTGGAAATGAGCAGAAGGGGGTATGCATCACAAATGGTATGGTCATTAAGATAACAGTAATCTTGTACTGGTTGGAGTTTCCCATCTTTCTTTTTAATGAAGAAGAATGGGGCTGCCTGTGGCAATGATGAAGGTTGGATCTTTCCACTTTTTAGGTTCTCATCAAGAAACTCATCTTGAGCTTTCCTTTCATCAGCAGTAAGGGGGTAAAGTTTGCCAATTTTGGATTTGAAATCTTCTGTCAGATTTATCTTGTGATCACAGTCACAACTCAGGGGTAAAGGCATATCTTCATCACTGAAGATGTTGTTACAGAATGATGGGTGAGGCCTCCAACTCCATACCCGGACAAGTTGGACATGCTGTCTTTTTCTTTTTCTTCTCTAGAGCAGGCCATGGATGTGGACGATGACTTCTCAAGCAGACTCGCTTGGGGAGAGTCCCTCAACATGTGGAATGCATCTCCTCTGCTCCCCGACAATCAGGAGAACGTTCCCCCGGGGAACCCGGAGTGGTTCACTTGGGATGCCGAGGAACTCGTGGAGTTCCTGCTCCAGTTGGAGTGCCCCTTTCCTTTCCTCTAAGTTTCCTTTCTCTTTTTCCTTATTCTTTCCGATTCTTCCAACTCTTTGAGTCATTTACCTTTCTTGGCTAGGATATATCCATTCTCTCTCTGTTATGGCAAGTTACCACATCACCCATACCTTCTCCACACAGCAGCTGGATGTGGTATTACCCATTCTCTCTTCCGCCAAACTAATGTATCCACTTTAGAGATAAGGTTTGAACCTTCTCCTCAATTAGGAGAGGTTCCCCACACCGCCCTTCTCTTTTTCTTCCATAGGCAGTGTGTGGCTAATTAAACTCTATATTTCTTTAGGACACTTTCCATTATTCACTCTCAAATGGGAGTGAACTATATCCCTATTCAGACATTCATTCCGTATAGGAATATATTCCCATACCTACCCCATTTAGTATATAAGCGCCCCTTGTATTATAGTTAGCTCTCTAGCTAAATTCTATGCAACTTTACATGAAGTTTACACTGCACCTTGGAAAGATGGACAGTTTACCTTTCCTCGAGAGAGTCCTTATCAGGCAGACCCTGAACCACCACTTTATCCTCTATCACAAAGCTGCCACAGCCCACGAATCAGTCTTAGTGGTGTGCCTTAGGTATGGCCCAAACTTAGGAGCTTTTGATCAGCTTATCACTCAGAGACTCAGACTTCACGTCCTGTGTTTCATATCAGATGTCTTAGAAATTATTATACATATCTGATAATTGTACCTCCTTTTTCTTGTGATCTATAGCTAATTGGGTGGAGGTAGTGAGAGCTGTGCATGTTAATTTGGGGTTAGGGATATACCATCCATTGGCCAGGACAGTTTGAAAGAGAGTTTGTAGGGGTCAGAGATGAGACATATCTCATCCCAGGGCAATGTTAGTGCAAATTACATCATCTTCTGTTCTATTGAGATAGGCAAAGAGATGTTCATCTGCTAATGCATCTACTGACACATGTCATGGTGGGGGAGGTTAATATCTTTGTCATTCATAGAGCTCTCCTTTCTCCTGTTTTACTTGCTCATGAAGGGCAACAAAGTCCGCAGTTTGATCTATTTCTGAAGAGATCTGTAAAGTTTTCACTTTCCAGTCTATTGTTGGATTGGTTTCGGATAGCCATGGAAGTTCTTAAATGATGTTTTCATTTCCACAATTCATAATATGAAAGATGGTTTTCCTAGTGAGTCCATTAATGTTGACGTAGAGGGTAGTGGTGAACTTTATGGATCCCCTCTTATTAGTGGAGGAGTCAACATTTTGTACAGTGATGGGGGTAGAAAGACGGGTTCAGGGAAGGTGATGTTTTTGAGCAAAAGCCCAATCAATACAGGATATCTGAGCTCCAGAGTCAACTAGAGCTGAGGTGGCAACAGCTTTAACCATGTCTAAGGTATGCAAGAGCTGAATAGGGATGTGCATTGCTTTCATATGAGTACGTGGTGAAGAAGATGGAGGTATGCACATTGTGTTCATCCTCCTAACTAAAAATCCATTGCCACTCTCCCCACTACTGTTTCATCATCGACTTCTTCGATTTTTAGTTCTACTCCCTTCATGTTCTTAGGTGGAATGGGAGATCCTTGTTTCTTGAATTTGACACAGCAGTTTTGAGCTGAATGTCCTTTTCTTTGGCAGGTAAAACATCTTTCTTCCTTTCTACACCTTTCTCATTCTTCATCAGTCAGCTTCTTTAGCATCTTAATGGTATCCACATCCATTGTATTTGGATCTTTTGTTGTATGGGGGGTGTAAGTTGGAGTGAAGGTAGTATTACCTTTCTTGTGCCTAGAAGTGATTTCTAGTGCTCTTTCTTCAACTGTGGTGAAGTGAGCAGCTTTAGTGTATCATGCTATAATGGTAGTAGGCATAGTTTCCATTGTATGTACCTGATGCATAAGTGAGACAGGTATTCCAGAAGTGAAGTAGTTAATTAGGACGCTGTTGTCCAAGATTTCTGTGATCACTACTTTATTTTTGAAATTAGTGATGTAATTCTGAAGAGCCAGGTTATACCCTCCAGATCAATTCTCATAGATTCTAGTTTTCACTAGCCAGGCTAGTGCTTCTCCCTTAGTGTCTTTATCTTCAAAGGCATCTTTGAAGGCAGTTTTGAAGTTGGTTCATGATGCTAAAGTAAAGACATTGGACACTAGTTTAGTTTCTCTGAACATGGCTGCCCAGATGAGAGCAGTTCCCTTTTTCATGAACAAGAGTGCATAAGCAATCTTTTTGGTGTTGGTTGAGTATAGGTCAGCATTGACTGCTAGATACATTTGGATGGTTCATAGCCAGGGCATTGCCTTGACTGGGATTCTGTCAAAGTCATCGGGGGTTCTGAGATGCAATTCTATAGGTTTTTGAAGTGACATATGGGGAGGAGGAGAAAGAGTGACAGGAGTGGGAATGGGGCATACAAGTGGCAGAAAGAATACTTGTCCTGAGTAAGGATGAGAGGTTAGGCTGGGTGGTGTTTGAGTTCAGGGAATAGAGAGCACATATGCTAATTATCCTGTTAATTTAGGGATATTGGCAGATTCCTGCATAATGGGAATATCAGGGTCAGATTGGAGTTCCTCCTCTTTGGAAGTAGTCTCAGGGTTGCTTTCTGGTTTCTGGCAGAGAAGCCAGTCAGGATATCGATTGGATGAAATGATGGGCAAGCTAGAGCAAAGCTAGTTGCAATCATAGAGTCTAGTTCTTTTGTTACATTCAGACCAGGTAGGTTTGAACATAGACCCTGCATAAGCAAAGTTCTGGTATTTGAAGAGAGTGCTGTCTAGAAACACTCTATTATTGAAGTAAAAACAAGTAGCATCCACTCAATAGTAGGACAAGGACTAGTTGTCAAGTAAGACCTTGAGGAAGAGAACTCAAGGGAGTCTGACAGGATGGAGTAAACACTGGATAGGTGATTGCAAGGTAGAACTAGACTAAAGTACATGGCAGCAAGAGGACAGGCTTATATACTGGGGAGGAATGAGAGGCAGTGTGTGAGATGCTACCTTGAATGGAAACAAGGCTGTCCATGATGAGTCATAGGAATGTTGTAGAACATCAAAGAAGATCAATGAGTCAGAAGATAAGCAGAATGACTCATTGATGACTAAAACATATAATGTCATTAGGCTGATGGTAGGGCTGACAACTAAGTACAAATGAATAAGCAATGAAGTAAGTGAAATGACCAAGTCTGAAGAGAATCAGGCTTATCCTAAGTAGGATTACTGGATTAGAACTGAAAGACTTGGTCAATGGTACTTTGTACAAGTGAGATAGTAAAGAAAAGTATACCCCATGATAAATCATAACACTTTGCAACTCAGGCTCATCATTTTTTCTGAGGAACAGGAGCACCATTTCCAGCAGTAGCTTGTATGAGATTGTTTTCCATGATCTTCTGAGCTGCTCAAGCCTTTGCAGCCACCAAAATAGGATCTGTCAGTGTATAAAGCCTTGTAGAACAACAAGCAGGCAAGCAGGGAGCAGGCATGTTTTAGAACTCTGCTAGATGTAACATGCTAGAGAAACATGTATTTCAGAGTATTATAATAGCCCCGACAGAGTGCCATAATAGCCTATGTGAATATCACTATTAGTGGATGAAAACCCTGCCAGCCACACCCAATAAGTTAAAGGTAAGTGCTGTTACATGTTCTAACATGACTATATGCACCTAATTATGTACAGGAAAATAAGCCACCAACCACAAAGGAGGTGAAGGACTCCAAAAAGACCCTGGGGCACAAGAAAAGAAAAGTATCCAGCAGCAGGAATGCCAGCCAGTAAATACATGGCAGTTGGGTTGGGATGGTGTAGAGTGCAGCACACATAGTAGAGTAGAATATTCAATGCATTGTACTATGTACATGGCCTCACTGGCACTAATGTTGTAAGGCATGTAATGGAGTCTGCTATCATTGCCATGCATTATGTGTACCATTGCATTTATGTGAGCAAATGTACTACCCTATGTAGCTTCGTGTGCAAAATTGTCAGAAAATATTCGATCCGACCATCTTGATCACACCCGGTTACACCAGAACCGACCCGATTAGACCCAGTTTTCACTGGGCCCCAAGGCCCAGATGTGTCTTAAAAATATGTAAGCATAGTACTCGCATGAATCAAAGTCTACACACCACTGGCGTTGCCTGTGTTTCCTATTTAGTAGACAGATACAAGTACAAATTCGGAAGTTAGAATTATTTTGTTGCAATGACTTAGGCTGAAGCCTAGGTGCAATCTGTTTTCGCATATAAAGCGACTTACCTGATCTTTTCCGATGCTGTTTGAGGTGTCAGTATACCTGTTTGGACATCGTCGAAGAGCTGCATCAAGCAAATGACCTCACATGTGAGCGAATAGCAAGTGATCGGCGGTACCGCAGCTTCAAGAATCCTTATTACGCAGTGGGCACAAACTCTCCTACTGATTCTTGGTGCTGATATTGTATGTCCAAATGGTTGTGCGGCAAGATAACTATTTGATGTTGAGCTCTCCTCCAGACGCGTCAATCGTTAGCAACAGAAGACTATCAGAGAGAAGTGGATCAAGTAGATCAGTTGAATTCCTAACGCCAATTGAGTATATTCCACAGAATGCCATACTCAAGCAAATCATATTGCCGTCCGCTACATAAAGGCTGGGGGGGATTCATTCCGTTCCCCATCTAGGTTCCCCTAGCTGTTGACTCTCGACACCTTGTGTTCGTCAAGTGAGTCCCGCCAACCTTCTCTGCTGCTTTCCTGTTCTCAATATCACCTTTTGTGTTCTGTTCCCCAGTGTCGGGTACAATCAGCTTGTATTGCCATGAACATAACCAGCGTCATGACTCTCTTCCCTTTCGCATTACGTTATTAGGCAAAGCTACGTCTGATGCTCCGACTTCTCCATCTCCTCCTTCGCCTATTGAGGCCGAGCACTACTTTCATGGCTTACCCTCGAAGCCTCGTCTTGTTGCTCGTTCCAGCTTTAACGTCTGGCTCGAGCCGAGGAGTCCTGAAGCATACCTTACTCCAAGAGAGTCTAGTCCGCTCGGATTCCACGCTCTCCGAGAGATTTGGGAGACCAAGGTCGGTCCTGCCATTGTCGAGTATCTCGACACCAATAGGGTGGAGTGGACTAGCCTGGACCCTGTTCGCATGGGGTATGCTGGCGACCCTTCTCCCCCGCCTATCATCTGGATGGGAGTTCTCCCCGGCTCCCTCACTGCCAAGGTCGGCGTCAAGGTCGCAACCGACTGCAAGGCCATCCTCTCCGCTCACTGTATCGACGACATCCATGTCCATGTTGAGATTCGGGAGTCGGAGGTCATCCGCTCCGCCAAGCTCTACAAACCAGCCCCCACCTCCGACTCCATTGCGCGGTTCCGAGAGCCTTTTTCTACTGCCCTAGGTCTCCCTATTGCCGCTGCGGATACTTCTGACGTCGGGGGGACCGGAGGATTCTACATCTCTGACCCTCGCTACCCCGGGAAACTATACCTTGTGAGGGCCAGACATATCATCTTCCCCCCTGGTAAGGAGCCCAACGAGCTCTACCGGTACAATGAACTCGACCAACACCGTAAGAATGTCTTGCTGTTTAGCGACTCCTCCGCCAAGAGGCATATGTCAGCTGCTGGGCCGGAAATTCGCCACAAGGAGAGCGTCGTTAAGGAGCTCAAGAGTCAGCTCAAGGAGGATAAGCAGGCGGGAAAGAGGACAGCTGGGGCAGCGCAAGACATATCCCGGAAATTGAAGGTGGAGGAAATGGGGTTCAAAGACCTCAAGAGGTTCCATGCGGATGTTTCCAGAGACTGGAAGAAGCGGAAGCACCGTGTCATTGGCCATGTCATGCTGTCTCCGCCAATTGGCCTCGATGTCGGCGAGGAAGGCTTCACCGAGGATTGGGCGGTGATTGAGCTTGACAGGTCTAAGGTTAACTCAACCAACTTTGTCGGGAACGTCGTCGACCTTGGTGCCACTTTAAAAGATGACCTTAGACTTTGGATGAAACCCAAGCCTGACCACCCGGCGCCGTCGTCGTTCGAGCCCCCGGAAGATGGCCTCCTCAAGTTTTGTGGCTTTATCACAGACGCGGAAATGTGGAGTCCCGACCCCAATATCCGTGACATCAATGATGATGCTGTTATCATGGTAATTAAAAATGGGTCTGGCTCTGGTGTCAGTGTTGGACGCCTCAATACAATACGCTCCATGGTGCGATACTACTTCGAAGGCAAGCCTGGTCGGGAGTCAAAGGAGGTTGCTGTATTGCCTCGTGATTCCAACTCCGGGCCCTTCTCTAAGAAAGGTGACTCCGGCTCGGCCGTTGTTGACGGGAAGGGCAGGCTCGCCGGCTTGCTGACAGGAGGCGCTGGATCCACTGATTCAACTGACTGTTCCTACGTCACCTCTGGTAACTTCCTTCATAGACGCATATCGTTACATGGTCTCGAGGCCAATTTCTTCCCCTCCTCCAGTTCCTAAACACCGTCTCCGCTCAGCCCATACCAGTGTATTGTAGTGTAGAAGAGGGCCTTCAATCGCTACGTGGGTTATACTTTGAATAGATATCGAATGTCGCTTTCGAGCCGCCACTATTATAAGAGTAAGTGTTGAATGCCGCCACAGAAACACGCAACAGCAGTGACGACAATACAAAGGGTACACGCAACAGGGGGAAAGGCGCGGAACCACGTCATAAGACACCAATACACGACTCGGACTTAACAATGATGGCAGGATTGGAATGATCGCCATTTCAGTACCATATGCGCATATGATTCACTTTCCTGTTTGCACTCAAGGCTTAACTTCCCTTCTTGTAGATCTTCACATTCGTCTGATAAATCGGCCTTGCTGTGCGCGTAGCATCTGCAAAAAAGTAAATGACTATATAGGACTATATAGTCTATATAGTATTATTAGCCCTAGTAGCTCTGGTAGTCTTCTCAACATTATATAGTTCCATATAGCCAATATTTTCCCTATATAAACTACTATAGCAAACATGAACCTGCCTATATACTATAGAAGTCTGAGTCTACATTGGCAAACCAGTTCTCTAAAGAAGTTAACCAGTACTATTTAGACTATATAATCTTTTCTGATCCTTAGCAAAATACTTAGCTGGCCATTGCTGTCCAAATAGTATTCAATCATTGATATTAACAAAATATATCCATTATAATCTAATTCTACAACAAAAATATATAAAAGTAAGAATAGAGTTGCACTATCCAGTCCTTATCTCCATCACCACAAGGTCAGCCCTACCTGCACCACTGCCACCATTGCAACAGTGTAGCATTGATCATGAGCACACCATAGTCACATCATTGTCATGGTGGTTGTGGTGCTGTGGGGTTCCACCCCACATTGCCCTTGTTGCTGTTGCCATGTTGTAACATGGTGGCAGTGGCCACAGGTGCATGACATTGTTGTGTGGTTGGGTTCCTGTGCCATCACAGCTGTCATTGTGACACAGTGGCATTGGCCTGGGCAGCATTTGTGGGTTGGGTCCCCAGTGCCAACTGTCAGAATGTGCTAGACTGGGGGCTAGCAAGAGAGTCTCAGCTGAAGTCTAATGAGACTGATATTCAACTGAGGAAGGGCTAGAAGCAAAAAGTAAGTGCATTTAAAGGGTGGAGATGTGGGTAAATACCCTGAATGAACTCCACCAGGCAAATGACATAAAAAGGACAAAGAAAAAGCAAAGTCTGATTTAGTCCAGATGATGTCTGATTGGAGATGAATAAGTAAATGTATATACAAGGGCATGCATAGAGGAGGTGCCAGAGATATGCTGGAGGATGTGAGAGATGAGCCTATTAGTAGTGGGGTTCAGTAGAACATGACATCAACATTGCTGCTGTAGTCATAACACCACAACATTGATCATGGGTCATGTTATCTGTGACATGATCTACAGGTATAGATTGAATTCAAGAGACCCCTGGCATTCAGCTGTCACTCAACAGTAGACAGGAGACTGATAGAAGTCTGGGATGGTTATGGGAAGTCTTTAGACTGCAGCCCTCACTCAAGGTTTACAGTTTGAAACCAAATACCACATAGATTAAACATAGATCTAGTTGGGAAACTACTGTACATGGCAGTTGTATTTATAGGGAATAGGGGAACTGCCACAACCATAAGAAGTGGTCATGGGTAAAGGGGGGAACTGTCCATAGGGCATAGGGTTTCTAGAGATAAGCATAGGTGGGGGAAGGGAATGATCATATCAGTGTAAGGATGTGATTAGAAAGAAACTAGTCCAAAGATAAAGAGATAAAGTTTGTATGATTTAATATCTGTCATGGATGTGTCACATCCATGTGGGATCCGTGGGCCATTTTGGTGCAGGTGCGGTGTCCTCCAAGTGAAGTGGGGGTGCCTGGACATTCCACTATCCAGGAACAAAGTCCCTTAGAGGCTCCTCTCCCCAAGTGGCTTCCTTGGCTTCTCCTCTCCGGAATCTCAGTTGTCCCTCCTCATTTCCTCCGTAGGTGGCTGCTGCAATGTTCCTGTTCAACCAAGGTCTATCCCCTTTGTGAGGAAAAGGGGTAGCTCTGCAAGGGAAATCCACATGATGTGTGACATTATCATTGCTGTATGGTTGGATTCCCTAGGCAGGTGGGTGAGTATGCAGGATAATGTGTCTGAGGATGGTTCACTGGGTGTAAGGGCTGCACATGCAGGCTAGCATGAGGCTGGTCAATGGGAGTTCAGGGAAAATGTGTGGTTTGTGGGTAGAGATGAGGCCCTAGGTGCAGTTACTGGGTCTGGCATGGGGCTGATGGCTAGCTGGTGGGCATGCAGTGATGATACTGACAAATAGGGTGAGAGAACAGTGGGGGCATCAACAGGACCATTGTGTGCAGAGGGCAGGCATGGGTCCTGAGTTTGACAACTGGATATGCATTGTTGTGGTACCATGATACTTGGGGCTGGTAGAGGCAGGTTGATGGCAAGGTGGTTTCTGTGCACACACACCAGCCTTGCATGTCTGGCAATGGTGGAGATGAGAGTGGTACATGCTATGAAGCTAAGGGATGACGCAGAGCACATGTAATAGAGAATATATACCTGTTGTCATGGTGTCCTTGATTGGAATATATATCTGATATTGTACTTGAGTTGGGGCAGTGAATTGATGGCACAATGTAGTGAGACCTTATCTTCCATGTATCATGGGACCTGGAAAATAGATATACCTAAGTGCCCATCTTCACCATATCATGTGCAAATTTGTCTGTTGGCATAGTTGATGTTATGGAATAATAGATAATATCACACACCATGTGGACTACTCATGGAGGGCCACACCTTTTCCTTCCAATGGGAATAGACCTTGGCTGAATGCAAACATCGCTGCTGCAGCCTACAGAGGGAATGAGGATGGGAGGCATCAATTCTGGGGAGGAGAAGCTGAGGGAACCACTTGGGGAGAGGAACCCCTAGGAGATGCAGTCCCAGGGTGGTGGAACATCCAAGCACCACCACTCCACCTAGAGGAGATGGCATCTGCACCAGAGTGGTCCATGGATCCAGTATGGATGTGATGCATCCATGTCCTATATTAAATCATACAAACTTTATCTCAGACTACTATCTCTTTTTGATCACATCCCTACACTGATGCAATCTCCATTTCCCCCACCCATGCTTATCTTATAGTAACTCTTTGCCCTATGGACAGTCCTCCATTTACCTATGACTGCTTCTTATGATCATACTTGTTTCCCCTTCCCTATAAATATGACTGCCTTGTACAGTAGAATTTCTTAACTAGATCTATGTTTAATCTACATGGTATTTGGTTCTCCTGCTATTCCTGAGTGAGGGCCACAGTCAAGACTTACCAAAACCTTACCTGACTTCTATCAGTCTCCTGTCTACTGTTGAGTGACAGCTAAAATGACCAAGAGATCCTTGAGTGTCTTGATCTATACCTGTAGATTGTGTCACAGTTGAGGGCCCTGAGTTCATACCCTGAGAACTTGAACTGGCCAAATTTTTCCTCATCTTACAGGGAAGGGGACACAGATATAGAACCATGATTCAGAGAAGAGTGGAATGGAGACACAGACACCTGGGGACAGGAAGAGGAGTATCCCCAAGAAAACATTCCCCCAGCTTGGAAGAACAAGCTGTGGTATGACTGGAACTGACAGGACCTACAAGACTTCATGGACAGGCAAGGACACTCATTTTCTTTCTTCTAATTCCCTTTCTGTTTTTCTTTATTCCCTTTGACCACTATTGTAGAACCCTCAGCTACAGTCAGTTGCCCACCTCCTCTTCCCTTCTCTCCACAGCATCCACCAGGGATGAGCATTACCTTCCTTTCTTGTCTGCATCTACAATAGGGTTCCATTTCACCATTTACAATTAACCTTCAAACTCTATGTTAAGGTTCAGACCTGAATCAATGGAGAATCTTTGCACACTGCCTACTTTCCTTTCTTATCTTCCAAGGCAGTGTGCACAGCCTTATATCCAATTCCTGAATAGGATGCTTCCATTTCCCTGTCTGGTTTTAGATAGGTAATATACTCAATTGGAACTCAATCCCAATTGGGCATATTTTTCCATCACTTACCATTTAGGTATATAAACACCCATGTATCAGTAGTTTATCCCTATTTAGAATCTATACATTCTTATGTGGAACTAGCTATACCTTGTAATGGTGGATGGTTTACTGTTACTTGAGAGAGTTCTAGCATGATAGGTTCTAGCCCTGTGCCTCATCCTTTCCACCAAATTCTTTGAAGCCCAATAGGCAATCCTTTCCATTTATGTCCAGTATGGACTGAGGCTAGCAGAGCAAGATCTTATCATCACTTGACAGCTATGACTCTGTGTTTTGTGTTTCATATCAAAAAATTCTAACTCTATAATGCCTCCCCCTATTTCATCAGGAAGGGAAGCCTTACTGCCAAGATTGTGACCCAATCTGGATTAGAAGAAGACCACCCTCCTGCCTCCCCTACTGACCAGTCTATTCAAAGGGCCCCTATCCCAGAGACACTTCAATATCCTAGGAGCAGACCAGCTTCTGAAACTTCTTCTATCCCCCATTCCCATACCACACTAAGTACTCCTCAGGTTACTAGAGAATCACCCTTATTTACACTATGTATCTTCTCTCCCAATTGAGCACACCTGGCACCAGACCCCTCCTTTGTGACTGGATCTACCAGTACTCCCTATGTCATTTTCAGAAGGAGGATCAACACCCCAGACAGCTATTCTCCCAGCTCCCCATCCCACCCCTGGCCACCAGCTCCTGGAATACTTCACCAGCAGACCTCCCTGTTCCCCTCAAATCACCAACCCCCATATCCATGCCCACATCAAATCTGTGGAATGAGCTACTGAGACAGCATGACAGTCCCTCTCCACCCAACAACAATTAGCAACTGTGGAGGTCAAGGAAGAAAACTTCTTGCTCAGGCTACCCCCAGTACAATGAACCATGGATGGAAAGTTATCAGAGATAAAAGCTGTGCTTCCAGCAGACTTTTTGTTATGCTTGGACTGGATAGGTTCAAGCATAAACCTTGCATAAGCAAAGTTCTGTTGTTCTAGTCAAAGAGAGTGCCATCTAGGAACACCCTTGGTATCTAGGTAAAAACAAGTAGTGTCCACTCAATAGTAGGATGAGGACTAGTTGTCAAGTAAGACCTTGAGGAAGAGAACTCAAGGGAATCTGACAGGATGGAGCAAACACTAGATAGGTGATTGCAAGGTAGAACTAGACTAAGGTATATGGTAGTAAAAGGACAGGCTTATATACAGGAGAGGAATGAGAGGCAGTGCATGAGATACTGCCTTGAATAGAAATGAGGCTGTCCATGATGAGTCCTAGGGATGTTGTAAAACATAAAAGAAGATTGATGAGTCAGAAGATAGTCAGAATGACTTATTGATGACTAAAATGAATAGTGTCATTGGACTGATGGTAGGGCCAACAACTAAGCATAAATGAGTAATTAATGAAGTAAATGAAATGACTGAGTCTGAAGAAAGAATCAGGCTTATTCCAAATAGGATTACCAGAGTGGAACTGAAGGACTTGGTCAACAGTAACTTGTACAAATGAGATAGTAAAGAAAAGTATACCTCTTATGATGATTCATAACATTACCCCCTTTGTATACTTGAAGCTACTGTGAGAGAGGATGAGCCAGTGCACAGCAGCTAGTTTAGTCTCATCTAGATGTCGCAGACATCTCCCATCATGTTCAACTCTGCAACTGGGTCATACATATCAATAAGGGAACCTTCTGACTGAGGACTGGGTGAGCGAGAATAAGGTGGAGATCTTTTAGGATGACCATGTCCCATAGTTCAGTGAGGGAATGGGATACCTGGAGATGGTGGAATGGGGAGCATGAAATGAGTAGTGGCATGATGAGAAGCAGACAACGCTGATGATGATGATGATTGAGATGGTGTATAATGATGGAGAAGACATTGATGCATGGTGTGACTGAGATGCCATTTAAGACAGTATGTACATTGATAAAACAGGCATTCAACATGAATGTGGCCAAGTTGATGACAAGAGAAGCAGGCTTCATGATAATGTGGGTGACAAGGAGAAAGGGGAAGGGTATTATCTCCACTGGACCATCAAGCTTCTACACAGTCTAAGAGAGCTTGCTCCTGAGGGTCTAAAGGGGATGATGAAGTGGAAGAGGTGGTGGTTGCCCAATAGGCAGCAGATCATTCTTCTTTCTCCTTGGCTACTTCATCTACTTGTTCTAATAAATGGGTTATGTCCAGCTGATGCATTGCATCCTCAATAAGGACCTGGATATCTTTCCCAATTCATTGTAGTCTGTGAGTAGAGGGCAAGGTGAGCATTTGACATCATGGTGCAACTCATTGTTTCCAAAGTTCCACATCCTAGATGGGCCAGAAAGAGATTATGGAGTGCCAACTGGGGATAAAAAAGGTCATTAATGGCAAGGGTGTGTCCAGAGTGATGAAGGATCTCTGTATACACTCGTTCTCTTTGTGCAGCCTTCAGGAATAGTTTAGTCATTGGTTCAGCATGCATAGGAGGGTAAGATATGCCAGGTGGGAGTGTACTGGTGGTTAAGGTATCTGCAGTGGCAGCAATGGCTTCGAGGGTGACAAGAGGGATAATGGGGTGAGTAGGAGTCAATGCTGGGGTGTCAATAAAAGAGGATATGGAAGAGATAGAAGACATTTCGAAAGTAATAGTTCTGAAGGTAACAGCATCAATGGTGGTAGAAGCTAAAGGTGAAAAACAGAAGGATATCATCTTTTATACTCCTAAAGAGTGGGCTTTGCATTTTTCATATCTCATTCTGAGACCCACAAATCTTCTTCAGCAGAATATCCCTTCCATCAGATCAGGTAGGAATGGCTGGATGGAGTTCCACGGTGATGTATGATCTTCTCAATTTCATATTCTTCTTTGTCTTCTATTAACTCAGGTGGTGGTCTAGTGTTAAACTACTGACAAATGCACTTGGAGGGGAACTCCGGACGCTTCGGAGTTCAGGGGTTGTCAGAAAGGACTTGGCTTCACCTTATGTGGTGCACCCTTACACTAGTCCCGATGTCCTAAATTTCGGAGGGGTCGGAATATGGCCGGAGATCAGAGAAGGTCGGAGAGGATCGGAGTAGAGCCGTCAAGACTCAAAGTAAAGGGGGATGAGTGGGACGAAGGTTGTCTGGCTCAGTCAGAGAGAAGGATTATAGAATATTATAGTTCTAAGTCAGAGTGAGACAGGAGTCGCGTACATGAAGAATAGTGTAGGTCGATATTCCAGCTGAGGTATTCCAGTTGGAGGTACGGAGTTATATATACTAGAGTGGCGTCGGATGACTAAGCAGAGTTATGGAGGTGGCGGAGGCAATGTAGCTAAGGGTAACTAAGATATAATGAAGAAGGGTCAGAGATATATCAAAGTACGGGTCAGAGGAACATATCAAATAAGAGTCAGTAAGACCTGTCAACAGAGGGGCAGTGAAAAGACGACAAAGGGTGATATGTATCATAAGTGGTGAAACATATCGTAAGGTCAGATATATGCATGAAAAGGGAAGTGCGTCGGAGGAGTCGGATACAGGGGGTCGGAGCGGAGTTAATCTGGAGGAGTGGAATACACATAGGAAGTGTCGGAGTTGCATAGGAAGGGGAGGAAAGGGCCAGAGTAGATGTGGTAAGATCTGGGATATGACAAATTTCCACTGTGGCCTGATCTACTTGTACCATACTGGGGGACTAGATATCATCTTGCCGAGTGGGGACATGCATCTGTTCAGTAGTACTATTCATTCTAAACAGTTTCTTTTCTAATTATTCACACATGTACTCTTAGTCCTCGAAATAAGGAAGAGTTATTCAACCTGTGCCATTTGTCACTCCGGAATGTTGTTGAGCAGATCTTTGGAGTTCTGAAGCACCATTTTTGCATCCTCCTCCTCCCGCCTGAATTTGAGCTGAGTACTCAAGAGATGATTCCTGCTGCACTCGCCACCATCCACAACTTTATTCTCACACATAACCCACTTGAAGACACTGATGAACACCTGGGCAAGAGCAATGGCAGGACGGATCTTGGACAAGTGTGTGGCAATGATAACAATGATGCAGGTGAGGGGGATGAAGTGCCAGTCAACCCTCCAAGCACCATAACCATGCGTGATGAAATTGCAAATGCAATATGGGCTGACTATCAAGAAATCTGACAGCAATGAGATGAGTCAGATGACTTGGAGGACATGGGTGGCATTACTGATGACAAGGACATGTAGTCAACACATACAGAATACTTGCATTCTCTGATTACAAGTACTACTAAAATGTTCTATACAACTGCATTGCTTGAACCCACTTCACCAGCAGATGCAGCACCAAGCTGACTCAACAGGCATAAAACTTAGGCTTTGTGATTGGCAGCTCAAAGGAAAAAAACATGGACATAAGGTTCTCATGCTTTGCAAAATACTTGGCTAAAATAAAGAGATTGTCACCATTGATTCCAGGTATACCTTGCAGCACCGTTGTAGCGTCTCACACAACAACAAGGGGATCTTGCATATTGTTGGCCATCATGTCATGAATAGAATGGATGGCATTGGTAATGGAGTAAACAGCGATAAGTTGGTGGTGGCTCTCCTCCTCCTGGCAAGAAGACTGGCTGCACTTGCTGGCACCCCCAAGCTGTGTACTGGGAGGAATTGAGGAGTTTGTCATGGTGTTATGCTTGACCCAGGTAGGGCCAAGTGTAGCCCTTACATCCCTATACAGAGAACAAAGACAAGGAAGGGAGAGGGCAAAGGTAAGTTCTAGAGGGCGAAGGAGGAATGGTGATGGGCAAATTGTGAAGAGGACATTACCAAGGATCAAGGGAGGCAATGGGTATCATCATGGAATCGATAAGATGGAAGGTACTACCAGAGTATGGGTGGAAAGACAGCTGGGTTACAGGAAATCAGGATGAAAGAGAGCCATCAATGGATAGAGGGATTGGTGATGAGATGAGTGGAGGTACAACAGAGGAACATCACCAAGGATCTGGGTAGAGAGGCCTTCAACGAGATGATGATCTGGGAGGATCACTGAAGGATCAAAGGTTCTTGATGAAATGACAGTCGGATGTCAGGCAGATGGCAAGGATGTAACATGATAGATTTAAGGAAGTAGAGGATACAGGGATGTCAAGAGATCATGGACAGGAGATGATAGAGAATTATGAAGGGAGGTCTAAGATGGGGATCTACTGTACAAGGGGAACTGCTATATGTGGTGATCAGGGGAAGTGGCTGTGTAGTACAAGAAAGGAAACAGGGTCAAGGGTGCTGATGATGAGTCAGGATGATGAGTCATCAGAATGTTCAAGAATGTGGTGGAATATCAAAGAAGTGCTGACTCAGCCAGAAGAATGGAAGATGATCTGAGATCAAAGGGCTGAGTCACTGATAAGAAGGAAGAACAGATAAACCAGGATAACAATAGAATGGATGAGTCAGAAGGGTCAAGGGTTGAACCAAGATAAGAGATAAGGAATGACTCATCCATGACAGATATACTGAGTAATCAGATCAAAGGGATTGTCTGTGACAAAGAGGAATCAGGTAAGCAGAAATAACAGGGACTAGATGAGTCAGAGAAATGGAGTATATCCACATAGAATGCAAGTAGACTCATCTAGGAAATGGTACAAGTAAGTCAAAGTAAAAGGTGTCAAGGGAAAGAGTAGTCCAGATGCTACTCAGCTAGGTCCCAGAGATGAGTTGTAACATTACCCCCTTAGTAGACTCTGAAGCATCAGCAAAGACAATACCAAAAGCAATCAATACCTAGGTAGAATCGGGACAGAATAAGTCTCCTCTTCAGGGAAATCTCCAATAAAGTGGTCAGGGTAGCGAGGACAAGGATGAGCAATCAGGAAGGGATAATTCCTAGCCTCAGCATGGATGTGTAAAAATAAATCTATATCTTCCAGGAAATCCAAAGCTCCTATTTGATGGAGAGCATGAATAAGATTGGTGGTGATGGCTAGATGGATATTCCAAAGGTAGAGATGTTGACCAGGAGAAAACGGATGGAGAATACCAGAAATATGAGTACCGGAAAGATGATGAGCAGCCTGATGAGAACTCAGTGCTTCAAGGTCAGAGAGAACTTGAATACTTTGGATGAAAGCATGGTGGAGAGAAGCCATAGGCAATGATAAATCCCAGAAGGAATTCAAGGCTTGGACAAGGGCTAGATCTTGGAGGTACTGGGATATATGCGTGACAATGTCTGGTGTCATGGGTTCATCGATGAGATGAAGGGCAAGAGGAGGGATGGGGACTGGTGCAACAGGAGGATCAAAAGACTTGAGGTGAGGGCGACGAGGGGTGTCAACTCCATATGGAGGAGGCAGGGAGTCGAGTTCAAGATCAAGAGGTTCTGAGACAAGAGGGGACTCGAGGATGTCAGAAGGGGTAAATGTCAGAGGTGACAGGGGGCTGGAGCTGTACTGGGACTGAGGAGAAGCAATTCTGGCAGGCATTGTTCAAAGAGTTGAAAGTGAGAATCAAAGGGGATAGTCAAGGGAAGGTGTTCAACACTGGGGATCAAGAGACAATTTATACTAGTTTGCGAAATTGAAACGGAGTCTGGAAGTTTTCAGGAAGTTCAACAAAATTCAAATAGGAAGTTCTTGATCAAAGAAGTCTGAAGATAAGATCAAGAAGTTAGGGAATCAAAGGAAATTGAAAATGGGGGCATTGACTGAAGGTAAGATCAGGAGATCAACAAATCCAAGAGAATCAAGTAGAATGTCAATAAAAATGCAAGGGCATATCTTCATTGATGTGAGAAGTAGGATAAGATATCCAAGAGGACTGGAATATAAATTCTCCAAGAATCTAAATTGGGAGAATTGTCAAGTCCTGAGATCATGGACAGGAGATGATAGGGAATTATGTACTAAGTAATCGGATCAAAGGGATTGTCTGTGACAAAGAGGAATCAGGTAAGCAGAAATAACAGGGACTAGATGAGTCAGAGAAATGGAGTATATCCACATAGAATGCAAGTAGACTCATCTAGGAAATGGTACAAGTAAGTAAAAGTAAAAGGTGTCAAGTGAAAAAGTAGTCCAGATGCTACTCAGCTAGGTGCCAGGGATGAATCGTAATATGTGGCTGGTCGAGAGGGTACAGAGAATAGCTGTGACATTTCTGTGGACATAGTATTATGTGAGCACTTGTTGCCACCGCCAGAGGTAAACGAGGAGTTCAATCAAGGGGTGAAGGGAGCTGGGAGGATGCCAGGAGTGTCAGGATTGGTCAGGGCTGTGTGGAGTATAGGAGAAATGTCCATGGTAATCGGATTAACAAGAGTAAAAGAGTTGGAATCAGACCCACTAGAGGAGTGGTGCATAATGCTCTGAGAGGTAGCAGGTATACCAGTACCTTCTATGCCACCAGCTGGTTTGTTGGTGGGTTCACCACGTGTGCCCAACTTTCCACACCATGCCCCACCTCCAGTGGCCATACCTTCTGGGAAAATGTCCATCATCTTGTGGTAGTGTGGAAAGGGCTTGTTGTGATATGGTTTTAGCTTGGGGTGATCCTACCACCAATTAGCTACAGGCAGATGTAGTATGTTTGCACATACCTTCACAAAATCATCAAATATCTTCACAGCATCAGTGTCACATATGTTTGCTCCATGAACATTGTCATAGTGAACTCCACTCTTCCCTTTCCAGAGCTTGACCTGCCTTCAGGTAGCTTTGATCTGCAGCATGAATAATCAGCAAGGCAAGTAGAAATATAGCAAGTGGTGCATACATCTGCAAGCTTGGTCTGCATACTCAAGTGATTCTTTGATTTACCCTGAGGTGGGTGCTTGCTGTTGACTTCATTCACAGCAGCTGTAAGTATAGGCTTCAGGAAGCCCCCCTAGCCACATTCAGAGCAGTGCTCATATAAATAGTTAATCATTGTGTTGACCTCTGGATCGGTCCACTGGACTCTTGCCCGATTGGAAACTGGCTGGTTCATGAAGGAAGATTGCAGATCTTCAAGATGATAGACGATTTCTAGGAAGCAACTATGGATATGCTTCCATCTGAGATAAGAGGTGATGATGTGGTCTGGTCTGAGCATGTTTGAGTATGTACAGAATGTTCTTCAAAATTATGATCTCTGACACAATCAGCATGCTCATCGGACTGACCCAACCTTGTAGGACAAACATGACCATACAGTGTATTCCAATCTGTTCATGGCCTAAGGCTTTTTCTCATGCAGCTAGGAGTTTCTTGATTTGTTCTTTTACAGCAGGGATTTTGCTATTTGAAAATATGGACAGGAGGGCTAGGGGTTCATAACCCATCATTAGGTAGAACAGGGATTTGCCTGTAACAGAGTGGGGGCAACAGTTGTGAGTGAATTCTGCAGTGGAGATGTGATCTGTCCAGTCAAAAGGATGGTTACTGCAAACAATGCAAAGGTAAGTTTCTATTTTTTGATTAACTCTTTCCATCTCTCCATCTGTTTGGGGGTGATAGGCAGTGGAGAGGGCAAGGTTGTACTTCAAAAGTTTTCCTAGTTCTTTAGCAAAGAGGGACACAAACTGCGGACCTCTGTCAGAGATGATTTTGTCATATAATCCAAACCTCTTGTAGACTTTGTGAAAGAAAAGGGTGGCTATACCCTCTGTGGTGACAGTTTTCTTAGTTGGGCAGAGAATTACCCCCTTAGTAAGCCCATGGTCTGCATGAATTTGTGTGCTTGCGGTTCTGAAGATTGGTGAGGTATGGCTATTTATGGGGTAGGTACAAGGAGTTTCGTGCTAATGTTATTGTGCTAGTTTGCATGGGATGGGCAAACCTGCAGGATTCCAGCCTGAGGCTGGATCCAACCTGTGGATGGGGCAGAGGTGAGCTGTGCACCTGTATACTAGGAGTGAGTGATGTGCAAGTGAAAATGTGACCCCATCCACTAGGAGCAAGATCCGGCTTACCATTAGTGTACAGGAGGCATGGCCTGGCGGTGGAGTTCTTCCATCAGCTGTCTGTCCACTTGGAGAAAAGGTGCGAGGATGAGGGCATGGTCTCAGAGGTAAATGGTAAAGGCGTCACTGGCCCAGCGGCCCATTACTTTGACTACATCGAAGGGAATGCCTTTTAGTAGGTAGAATAGGGTTCCGCTGATGTGTAGGCTGTGGCCTTTGAGCCCAGTGAGGCCGCATTTGGTGGCAATTTCTGCTAGGTGTCTGGTGACACAATTTTTAGAAAGGGGGTGCAACCCTTTTGTTGGGTGTCACCAGGCAAAAAGATGTTCTGTTGGGGGGGCTGGGTTGATGCAGTAATGGTTGTTCAGCACCACTTCTGGGTCGGTGATGCAGTTGGGTTGAGGGGCACACTGGGTACTCTCACCTTCTTGTGCGCTCTTGGTTACCAGGAGGGCAAAGCAGATGATCTGCTTGCCTTGGGGGTCAAGGAGGCACATAACACATTGGCAGGATATGTGCTGGGCTGGATTGTACTTTTTGATGGTTGGAACTGTGAATTCACCTAAGCGAGTGATGCAGTAAAAAGTGACTATGAGGCAGGCATAGATTGCTGCATCACATGGGTCATTAAGGTTTACATTGGTGTGTATGGTTTGTAGGTTGTCAATGGTGACTGGTGGTTGCTGATTTCTTTTGGAGGAGCAGGGGGTGAGGTGGCTGGCACCATGTGTTAGTGTGTGCAGTTCATCTTGGGCAATGGTCCAGGGGTGACCATATAGGAGGTGCCAGGCTCGAAGGGCTGCAATGTAGTTGTTGATGGCAGAGTCCAAGTATGTGCCAGTGCAGCCTGAGATGAAAGCGAGGAGGACTGCATGGGTGACTGGACAGCAGTTGGTGTCGGGGATGCTGTTCAGGTCACAATATACATGGAAAACCAGGAGGCCATTTCCATAGAGTGATTTGATGCTGTCAGCCCAGGAGGCCCCCATGACCTCTAAAATGTGGTTAAGGGTTTCGTCAGTGATGAGGGAGGGTGGGAGAGTGGCTACGCAGGGGGAGGGATTGATCAGCATCCAAAGGTGGAGGTGGTCACGGACCAGGCAATGGAGATGGTGAGTAGAGGGCTGTGGTTCCAGCCCATCAGCATAAGGTTTTGGGCATTGGTAGTCAGGGAGTAGAGTAAGGGCAGGGGGATTCATGAGGGTTGGGCAGAAGCAGGGGCCTTTTGGGATTGTCTTAGCATAGGGCAAGGCGGATGAGCTCATCATCCTTGGCAATGGCTGCTGCTTGTTTACTCTTGGCTGCTGCTTGTTGGGCATGGAGGTCATGGAGTGTTGTTGAGGCTGCGGTGGGGTATTGGCCTTCAGCAAGGGCTCGCAGTTATTTGGCTGTGAGGGGAAGCAAGGCATCAGTAAGATAGTCATGAGTGGGCTCAGAGATAGTGATGGGGGGAGGAGGAGTTCTGGGGGGCCAAGGTGACTGCAGGAGGGTTTGTCCACTGGGTTATTGGCACTTGGGACATACTGAGCATAAATGCTAAGGATGTTATTGGAGTGTTCAATGAAGGTAGGCAGGTGACAGAAAATTTTGTTGACTTCCTGATTGCAGTGGCATCTGACTCACCAGCCTTTGACAACACCAGTGTTGTCTCCAAAGACATGAACATGGGCTGGTTTAGTAAGGACAATGGTGATAGTGTGGACCAGGAGTGCAAAGCCAACAGCCTCAGCCCAGCCAATGTCACGTGATCCATGGAGGTGTTGCCAACCTGGTTGAAGGTGCCATGCTCTCCATTGCTGGCCAAGCATGATGCTGATGCCAATGCCAGAGCTGGCATCTAAGAAGGCTTGTAGGTCAAGAAAGGTGGGGGGTGGGACAATAGGGCATCATATTGCTCCTGAGGTAATTCGGTCCCACCACCACCTGAGGTCAGCTGAAATGTCTTTATTGGGGCAATGCGAATGAAATGGGTGTGTGCTGCATGTTGCTAGCATGCACTCCAGCCCTGTTAGGTAGGCCCATCCTTGTGGTAGGGCCACCGTGGCATGTAGTAGCTTACCATACAATTGTTGTACTTGTCATAGGTTATGCCGTGGATGGCTTAGCCAGTCATCAATGGCAGAAAGGTACTTGGTGGCCTTGGTGGGGCTAAGCGTAACTTCACATGCCTGTAGGTCCCTTAGGAAGCCAATGTAAATTGTGGTGGGCCCGAATGGCTGGTCTTTGAAGGTTTCCCATGGGATACCTAGGGCATGTGAGACACAGTCAATGTCAGTGATGTTGTATGTAAATTGTTTGTCATGGGTGGAACAGTGTGATGTATTAGAAAAATCCTGGAGGGGCTGAGAATAGTCCTCATTATACTCAGCAAGGGATCCATCTGACAGTGGAGCACCTAGGAAAAAGGCTCGGGATTTGGAAAATTGGAGACCATTTGGTTTGATGTCAGCATGCCAGGATTTACAAAGTGTGTTGTATGAGGTTAAATAAGCAATGGGAATGTAGAAAAAAATATGGTCATCAACCCATTTGTCAAGGGGGCTGAGTCCATGGGCTCAAAGGACTTCTGCTCCTGCATCAGCTACCCAGCCATATATTCCACAGGAGGAGGTGGCACCAAAGGCAAGACATGTGTCTATGCAGGCCTCTGTGGCAGAGGTGCATATAACTGCTGCTGGCCATTGGTCTGGATGGATGGGAATAGTGCAATATACCTCTGCTACATCTCGGGTGGCTGCCTCTGAACCATTGGGTAGTTGGGCAATTAACTGATATAACATGGAAAACTTTCCCCACGTGCAAGGGTAAAGATCAGTCATAATGGCTTGGTTTATGGATGGATTTGGAAAGGATGGGAAGGAGGTTTCAGGGAAGGAGAAATTTTGCACAAGGTGAATCTTTCCAGGCTTGCCAGGTTTGGGGGTCATTGTTATAGAATGATGGAGATGTTCCCTGATGCTGTACCCAGAGGTGCTAGATGCACCGTCTTTTTCTTCTTCTTCTGGACATTTTGCAGACATGGAGGAGGACTTTTCAAGCTCCCTAGCTTGGGGAAGTTCGTTAGACCAGTGGAGTGTGTCCCCTCCACTCCCAGACAACCAGGAGATTGTTCCCCCAGGGAACAAGGAGTGGTTCACTTGAGACGCCCAAGAGCTGTACGAGTATGTAACCCAGTGGGAGAATATGTTTCCTTTTTGGTCCGACTAATCTTTTATTTATTTTCACTGATCTTTTTCAGATATATTCGATCTATTCCACAGTTATCGTCAGTTACCAAATCCACCCATATCTGCTCCACACTGCGACCGCCAGATTTGGTATTACCCTCCATTCCTCCCGATAGATCTCATATATCCTCTTTTGATCCTTTAGGAGTACTCTCATGACTGTGGGAGCATTCCCATGCATAGCCTTTCCCTTTTTATCTTCAGGCTATGCATGCTGTCAATTACGGTATTTACAACACAATCTCATCTTAGATGAGATCTCCTCTTTTAGGACACTTTCCATTCCTTGCCTCTCTTTTGGCAAGCAGTATTCCAATTTCCCAAGAAGGAGTAGATTCCCATCTATTCCTGCTTACGTATAAATAGCGCCCATGTAACTTTAGTCATTTTCCCCAGTTAGATTCTATGCAATCTTACATGGAGTTTAGCTGTACCTTCAAAGGTGGATGGTTTCCCCTTTGTTGAGAGAGTTCTAGTGAGGCACAGCCTCAACTATCAGTTCCACGTCTTCCACATTGCCACTCTTGCTCGAGAGTCTATTCTTGCCACTTGCATCCACTATGGTCCTGACTTAGGGGCAACAGACCTCTTCATCGCCCACAGGCTCAAGCTCCGCATCCTGCGTTCCGTATCAAAAGAATCTAACTCTACAAATGCCCCCCTCATTTCTACGAGCCGGGAAGTTATACCGCCAAGATTGTGCATCAAGCTGAATCAGACAATGAACAACAACCCCCTTCCCCCACCACCGAATCTATATGTAGGGCCCCTCTCCCAGATACACTTCGAATCCCCCGGAGTGGACACCCTTCTAGAAATCCTCCTTTCCCCCTTTCCAATCCCACACCAAGTGCTCCTGAACTTACTAGAGGAACAACCCCATCTGCACTTTCTCCTCTCCCATCTCGGGTCAGTAGAAGCTCGACCCCTCATCAGAAGGTGGACTATTGGCTACTGTCAAAGGAATCATCTCTCGTTCACCCTCCCCCACCCATCGGAACCCCAGCACCAACAGGATACGTTGACCCAGACTACTTCACTGCTAAATGACACTGGCAACATAAAACAGGAGATGAGCTCTGGGATGAAAACCAATGCCAAATAGCTGAACAGGTCCACCGAGAAACTAGCTCAGGAAAGGAAGGAAGAAGAAGAGAAAGACATGGCACCAATGGAGTTAAAAGCTGTGCTTCCGGCGGATTTTTCAGGGAATAGCGAGGATGCAATATGGTGGATTTCTGCCATGGAAAATTATTTTGCTGTCAACCTGGAGATATACAAGACAGACCTGACCAAGGTGGTCACAGCCCTAAACAAGATGTCGAAAGGAAGGGGGTGTGTATTTGCAGAAGGACACTTTGCCCAGGACAAGAACCTTGATGATAAAGAAAAAACATGGGCAAAGTTCATCAAGAAATTCAGCAACTCTTTCATGTCGAAGGAAGAGAGTGCAGACGCCTGCAGAAGAATTGGAAGTATCTGACAGGAAAAAGGGCCGTCAACAATGAAGAGTGCCCAGAAGTATATACAGGACTTCCAACTTCTAGCCGCTAAAGCCGAAGTGACCGATGAAGGTGCACTCTGCAAATGGTTTGTCAAGGGACTAAACCAGGATATTGCCAGGAATATCATTTTGCTCAAAGAACTGACCACTATCAAGGAGTGGGTTGAATCAGCTCAAAAACAAGTTTGACAGCTGGAGTGGGTAAGAGAATTATCCGGAGGATGGTTCATCCATCAAGGAGGAAATGGAGGAGGCAGACCATCAGGAAAGGATCCCAATGCTATGGACATGGATGTGATACAACTATTGCCCATGGAGAGGGCTCGCCATATCAAAAACGGCCTTTGTTTCATATGCAGAAGAAAGGGATGTTCCACTTGAAACCACAAGAGACCCGGTTCCATGAGAGCAGTGGAGAAAACTAAAGAGGTCTCGGATGGGATAACAAAGGACCCACCAACACCCGATGAGACTGCGGAGTATATACAGAAGGTACTCGATAGCAAGAAGGAGACGAAGGATCAAATCCTCAAGGTCCTTCAACAGGTCTATGAAGAAGACGTGTTTGCCGATAATGAAGATGAAGGCGAGGAAAGGGTGGCGGTACTTTCCACAACCATCATGAACAAAGTTGCTAAAATCAGGGGTTTTTAAAAAGAGGATGGAAGACAATGTTTCCCTCCTCTAGTAGACCAGACGATGCTGTACTATCACAAGAACAATGATCAATGACCATCCCAATCACCATTTGAACCCTGTCTGGAAACATCGAAACAACTGCCCTGATTGACAGTGGAGCCACTGGCAACTTTATCAATGCCAAGCATGCCCAGAAGTGGAAAATACCCCTCATACCCCTATGAGAACCCTGGAATGCTATCAACGCAGATGGATCCCATAATGCTGGAGGAAGTATCACCCAGTGTGGATTCTTGACCATGATCATAGGAGGAAAGACCCAAAGAAGGAGCCTGATGGTGCTTGGTTCTGGCAAAACCCCCATCATTTTAGGGATGGCCTGGTTAGCCAAGGAAAACCCCATAATAGACTGGGAAAAGTGGGAGCTTCTCCTAGTGGCCGACGAAGATGTTGAGGAAAGACCACTGCAAGTGGCACAGCGATACCTGGCAAAATATATTGCTGAGGATCTGGACAATCCCTCAGAGGAGGTGATTATCAGGGAAAGTCTTGACAAGGAAATTCACAAGACTACGATATCAACCGACATCACCAGCAAGCAGATCCTGGAGAAGAAAGAATTGCTGAAGGAGTACCATGAATTCCAGAAAGTCTTTTCTGAGGAAGCAGCCACCACCCACCCTCCATCTTGGAGTTACGATCATCGGATCGAGCTCACCAAAGACTTTGTCCCGCGATAAGCAAAGAACTACTCTCTTAACCCCAATGAGATGAAAGCATATCAAGAGTTCATCGACGAATACATGAAGAGTGGGAAGATCACCAAGTTCACTTTCCCCCAAGCATCTCCCTTCTTTTTTGTAAAGAAGAAGGATGGGAAACTTCGTCCTTGTCAAGACTACAGGTACCTGAACTCTATGACCATTAGAAATGCCTACCCACTCCCCCTCACTGCCGATCTAATTGATAAAGTAAAGAATTCCCATATCTTCACCAAAATGGATATATGGTGGGGGTACAACAATGTCCTCATTCACAAGAAGGACTGTTGGAAGGCCGCTTTCATCACCCCAATGGGGCTTTTCGAGCCCACAGTTATGTTCTTTATTACGCTTGAACCGGGTAGGTCCAAGTGTAGCCCTTTAGGGTCAAGGGTTCGATAGAGAGTATTGTCTAGTGAATACTCAAGAGGTTTTCAAGGGGAAGCATCCACTCAAAGTAGGATGAAGACTGTGGTCAGGGAGATAGAGTGGAAGAGAACACTCAGGAGTCTGATGGGGGACAAGCACAAGAGATGTGATTGTAAGGGAGAACTAGACTAAGGTACAAGGCAGCGAAATGGTAAGTTTATATAGTGAACAGGAATGAGAGGCAGTGTGGGAATACTGCCTTGAATGGAAGGGAGGCTGTCCATAGATGAGTCATATAGAATATGATGGAATGTCAAAGAAGAATCGATGAGTCAGAAGATCAGAGAGATGACTCATGATGACAACAAACAACTGCGTAATCGGGCCGATTACTAGGCACAAATGAATAAGCATGAATTAAGATGATATGACTCAGCCTGAAGATGAATTGGACTTATCCCAGGTAGGATTATCCAAGAAGGAATGAAAGGCTAAAGTCA
Organism: Austroboletus festivus; assembly: GCA_038088875.1. Lineage (NCBI taxonomy): Eukaryota > Fungi > Basidiomycota > Agaricomycetes > Boletales > Boletaceae > Austroboletus > Austroboletus festivus. The sequence continues at coordinate 6,462 of JBBPJU010000094.1, read as the reverse complement.
ATACAATGGTTATTTGTAAACAAAGAAAGAAATCGTAACATTCTTTGGGCTATGCAACTCGCCAGCCACTTTTCAAGCTTTGATGGATGATATTTTCGCGGATTACCTAGCCGAGGGATGGCTTATCATATATATGGACAATCTCCTTATCCACTCAGCAGACCAGAAAGCTCATAACGAGCGCACAAAGAAGGTGTTGGTGAGGCTAGCATAACACCATTTATATCTCAAATTGAAAAAATGCTCCTTCAATACCCTGGAAGTGGAATACTTGGGTATGGTATTGAAGGAAGGAAGCATAGCAATGGACCCTGTAAAACTTAAAGCAATCGAGGATTGGATGGCACCACAGACTGTGAAACAAGTCTGGTCATTTTTGAGATTTTGCAATTTCTGCAGAAAATTCATCCCAGAATTCTCTAACCAAGCCCAACCACTCATGGCCCTCACCACCAAAGGAAAAAGGTGGGAGTGGTCCCCTGAAGTGGATGACACCTCTCATTCCCTCAAGTGCCTATTCCTCTGAGCCCCCATCCTATGCTACCCCAACACTCAGAAACCATTTTGGCTGATGACCGACATGTCGTTAGCAGCTGCTGGAGCAGTGCTCATGCAGAAGGATGCCAATGGGGATCTCTGCCCCTGTGCCTATCAATCCTCCATGTTCTCCCCTGCCAAGCGCAACTATGACATTTATGACTGAGAATTACTTGCCATCATCCTAGCACTCAAGGATTGGCGACATTACCTGACAGGAACTGCCCACCCTATAACCATTCACAAGAACCTGATGTACTTCTGTCAACCTCGTGATCTTTCCCGAAGACATGCCTGTTGGCAACTATTTTTGCAGGAGTTTGACCTATGCCTTGTCCACACCCCTGGAGGTCAGTTAGCCCTGGCAGATTTCCTTTCCTGTCCTGATGTTATCGATGAAACTTGAGAACCCCTCCAACTTCTTCCAGATGATGTCTTCATCTGCAGAATTAACCTCACACTCCGCAAACACCTCGAATCTCTGTTGCGGGATCCTGTTGCCCTCAGTGCCCTGCTCTGCGTGGAGCAGGGTGAACCCGCCTTCCCTCAAACGACTGCTTCTGACTGGGAGATCCGCGACCGGTCCCTGTATTATCAGGGCCACCTCTACATTGACAAGGAATTCCACCAACCCCTGGTCCATGCCATTCATACTGCCAATACCACCAGCCATCCAGGATTCTACCATCTGCACTCCTTCATATCCTGCAACTACTGGTGGCTGGGCTTGGCCAGATTCCTTTGCCAATATCTCACCAGATGCCCCATATGCCAGAAACACAAGCCGCTGACTCACCCCAACTCACCTCCCATAATTCCCATCCCCGCCAGTGCCACACACCCCTTCCAACACTTGTCTATGGACCTTATCACTGACCTTCCCCCGGCACCCCTGTGGGATGTTATTTTGGTCGTGGTGGACCACGAACTTTTGAAGGGGGCTATTTTTGTCCCTACAACCAAGTCTGTTATGGCATAGGGGATTGCGGCGCTCTTCCTGAAACATGTGTTTTCTCGATTCAGCATCCATGATTCCATTATCTCCAACAGAGGTTCTCAATTTGCCAGTGTGTTTGCCAGGAAAATGGCCCGTCTACTACAATACGACCCAAAACTATCAACAGCCTACCATCCACAAATGGATGGGGAGACAGAAAGAGTCAACCAAGAACTTGAGACCTACCTACGCATCTTTTGCCACAAAAACCCAACCTCCTGGAGTGAATTCCTCCCTATAGCAGAATTTGCCCACAATTCTGCCACCCACTCAACTATGAAGCAGTCACCATTTCTACTCATGAACAGGTACAAACCCAGAGGATTCCCACCTATAACCAGCACATTCATTCCCACTGTACAATACACCCTAGATCAATGGGGGACAGCCTGGAAAGAAGCATCAGCTGCAATAGAATATGCTCAGAAAGATTACAACAGGCATCAAAAAGGAAAAGCATATTCCCCTTATCAAGTTGGAGACCTGGTATGGCTCTCCACCTGAAACCTAAAAACAAAAGGGGAATTACGAAAACTACTACCAAAATGAGAGGGCCCATTCCGGGTATTATGAAACATAAATAACGTCACCTTTGAACTCAAGATCCCCGATCATTGAAGAATCCATAACATATTCTATGCATCACTTCTTTTCCCATTCGTCGTAACTGACGAATTCGGAAATACTGCCCCTGAACCCCCTATTCACCTTGATGAGGAACCGGAATTCGAAATAGAAGACATTCTGTCCCATAAAGGGACAGTACATAACCTTTCTTATTTGGTCAAATGGAAAGGGTATCCTCATTCCAAAAACACCTGGGAACTGAAAGTTAACTTCACCAATGTGGATGAGCTTCTAAAGACTTATAAAGAAGCCCACAGACTTCTTTAGGATAATGGTTTATCCCACCCAACCCACCTTTAAGGACAAACACTACGGCCGCTGGCACACCAAATTTGTCCCTGCAGAAACCAAGGAAGTCATATATGAAGGAATCAAGAAAACCATAAAAGAAAGAAGAGTCCACTTCCTCAATAAACATATAGGAGAACACTGGTACTACTGTGATGTCGACTACTGCCCCTACCACTGGCATTCTAAAAACCACTATTGATATTTCCAGACTAGTCATTGCCCCCTTTGGAATTCCCCCACAAGAACCATTTATTTCCCCCATCACTGCCACTGTGGGAGATGCCTACAACATAAACTCCATTCCCTGTCTGGAATGAGGATACCTATACCATAATATCCTCACCTCCTTTTTTGTCAAAGCCTGGCTATCTGATAGATGCCACACTGCCCCAGTCTCTCATTTAAGAACCCTCCTGTCTGCTTACAAGACATATGCCAATATCTGTTCCACCCCCTCTCTCACCTATCCTGAAGGTAGTTATGTCAGCCCCTTCTCCACATCCTGCCAACCTGTCCTCGCCTCCCAACTCGTTTTCCTGGGGACCCTCCTCAGACAGGCCCTCCATGAATTCGGCTTCGACTCCCTCATCACCGCACTCCCCCTTATCCCAGTCCAGCCAATCATCTGGGAACTTGTCGGCCCCCTCGCCCCCTCTATTAGGGCCAGAGTCATTAGGAATTGTCGGCTCGTACTCCATTTCGTATGAGCTAGTGGAGGAGTTCCGAGCCCTACTCTGGCGCCGCCACTACTCTTCAGAGGAGAATGACTGCCATCAAGCAACGATGGAGGGGATCCTCATCCCCTTATCCCTACTGACCCCAACACCCCTGTCCCATCCCCACCACCAACACTACTATCACCACCCCTACCCCCACCATATGAACTGGTGGGAAGTAATACCCCCCCAATCCCCCTCTACCATGACTCAGACCCTCCCATCCTGCTCCCCTCCCCGACTACTCCACCTCGAACTGACCTTTTATGAAGAATCTCCTCTCCTCCCGCCCTTCGACAGGGACTCCCCCCACTCTCCTAAAATATCCCTGAGGATGAGAACGTCAGCACTGCGTTCCACTGTATATGCTGTAACTTTGGACATGCCACCATCTGGGATTGCCCCCTCTCCACCTGTACCATCTGTTCCCGCCACGCCCCCGGCCACCCCCCTTATTGTTGCCCTTCCCTCTCCACCCCTCTCTCCAATACTTGCCCAGAGTATGGAGGGACCCACCTCCTCTACTGGAGGTGCCCCTTCTATATCTGCCCCCATTGTCATACCACCACCCCTGGCCACACCAGTGCCAACTGTCCTGTTGCAGCAGCTCAGGGACCAACTGGCTATGATAATTGATGAGTGGAATCATTCCATCTACCCGGACGGGAAGGGTAATGTTACGGAACAATGGAGACATTCCCTGACGCCATACCCAGAGGTGCTAGATGCACTGTCTTTTTCTTCTTCTTCCAGACATTTCGCAGACATGGAGGAGGACTTTTCAAGCTCCCTAGCTTGGGGAAGTTCATTAGACCAGTGGAGTGCGTCCCCTCCACTCCCAGACAACCAGGAGAACGTTCCCCCAGGGAACAAGAAGTGGTTCACTTGGGATGCCCAAGAGCTGTACGAATATGTAATCCAGCAGGAGAATATGTTTCCTTTTTGGTCTGACTAATCTTTTATTTATTTTCACTGATCTTTTTTGGATATATTCGATCTATTCCACAGTTATCGTCAGTTACCAAATCCACCCATACCTGCTCCACACTGCGACCGCCAGATTTGGTATTACCCTCCATTCCTCCCGATAGATCTTATATATCCTCTTTTGATCCTTTAGGAGTACTCTCATGACTGTGGGAGCATTCCCATGCATAGCCTTTCCCTTTTTATCTTCAGGCTATGCATGCTGTCAATTACGGTATTTACAACACAATCTCATCTTAGATGAGATCTCCTCTTTTAGGATGCTTTCCATTCCTTGCCTCTCTTTTGGCAAGCAGTATTTCAATTTCCCAAGGAGGAGTAGATTTCCATCTATTCCCACTTAGGTATAAATAGCACCCATGTAACTTTAGTCATTTTCCCCAGTTAGATTCTATGCAATCTTACATGGAGTTTAGCTGTACCTTCAAAGGTGGATGGTTTCCCCTTTGTTGAGAGAGTTCTAGTGAGGCATGGCCTCAACTATCGGTTCCACGTCTTCCACATTGCCACTCTTGCTCGAGAGTCTATTCTTGCCACTTGCATCCACTATGGTCCTGACTTAGGGGCAACAGACCTCTTCATCACCCGCAGGCTCAAGCTCCGCATCCTGCATTCCATATCAATCATAGACAGGGGGGACCTTTGAATAGGTCCAAGCTCATGTATTATGGAAGTGAGAGGTAGTGGGCCAATGTATCAGCCTATCAAGATTTCATTATTTACAAGTGCTGCAAACTCTGTCTGGTAAAGAGAAACAGTGCTGCTATTTGGGGGGGTCTGTATATGTAGAATGGTAGGGAAGCCAATGTGGAAACCAAAATGGAAACCTTCTGGAATGGTGCCAAAGCAGCTAAGCAAGTTGGTGTCCTTTAGTGCCTGTGCCCATGCTGCTGGCTTGTAGGGTGTTTGTGGATTGAGCCACCTGTGCTTGAGGGCAAGTAGAGGCTCCATGGGTGAGAGCCCCACAGCCTGAGCAGGCATGCATGTGGTCATGTTTCTCAGTGCAACCTTCATCTCACTGCCATCTGGTGCAGAGGATGGTGTTGCTGAGTTTGGTATGGAGCATTTTGTTAACACATGGGTGTCATAGCAGCCATCCAATGTTTTGACTGCCATGCATTTGATGACAAGGTGTTTGTGCCTTCCAAGGCAGACAGCACAAATGGGAAGGGGCTGGCTCACCATGAGTGTGCTGGGGTTGGTTGTTTGTGCAGGGTGGTCTGTCCGAAAGGAATAGGCATGCTTATGATGTACTGCTGGCATGTCAGCACCTGGGGGGGAGAATGGGTGTTTGGAGAGACCTGCATGGGTAGATGGGGTTTGGGGCATGGGTAAGTTGCTCTGGAGAAGGCAGTGATTGAGCTGTTGGAGGGGGGGGGCATGAGCATTCATGCATTCCCGGTGGCAGGTGGGATGGATCAACACCCAGACCCAAGTATCCATGTGGGAGGCATAGTCCACAGATGGGTTGGGCATGGGGGGGTGGTTGGATAGGTTGGCATAGCCAGGTAGGAGGGGGTAGTGGTAATGGCGCATCAGTACTTGTGGTATTTCAAAATTGGTGAAAAACACTTGCTGAGGATAGAGTTTCAATTTGCTTGGCCATTTTGCCATCCCGGAGGTCTTTTAGAATGGAGTTGAGGCATTCCCTGTTGATAGGGAGGAGATAGAAGTTGTCTGGGGAGTCAAGTGTGCAGTGCCAGAGTTTGTGGACCTTGGCTTGGTAGATGAGAAGAGCCCGTCTTCGGAATTTGCATGTGCCATGATGCCATTCATGGGATTCAAGGGCTAGCCAGAAGTCTCTGATCATGGTGAGGTGATCTTCCAGCCAGCCCTGTTGCCACATGGTGGTAAGCGTGCATATGGTAGCCTGTCCAAATTCTTCCCATGACAGCTGCTCATCTTTTACCTTGCAGGCCTGGGCCTTGTGGGAGGTGCTTGGTTTGAATACTGGGCCTTTACCCCCTGAGTCAACTAGAGTATAGGCATCTTTGTCCTTGGTGAGGTGGTCTTCAGCGTCTTTGATGCCATTGTTGATGAAGAAGTAGAGGGGGATGTAAGCACCTTTGCGGAGGCTCTCTATCACCTGCTGAGGTGGGTTGAGAATTTCAGTGTCAGGGAGTGGTGTGGCCAATAGTGGGAGGTATTTTCGCCTGTTTTTCTTTCTTTTGTCTTGCGCAGCCTGTTGGCACTCCTGCTCTAAGGCCTCTCTCTGGCAGTCTTCTTCTTCGTTGGCTTCCTGCTGGTTCTGGCAGCAGGCAGCTTCTGCATCAGCACACTGCTGGTCCCAGGCTCTCTTGGCGCAGT
>JBBPJU010000093.1:917-43637 GCA_038088875.1 Austroboletus festivus | reverse complement strand
AAATTAATGTTAAATTATATATATATTCAAATAAGTACTTACAACCTATTCATTTAATATTTAGTATAATTATTATGTTAATACAAATTTATAACTTACACTCTATCAATTAACAAAAATAGAATTAGTAATACAACAATGATTATAAATGTTTTTAGTTGTATAACTTACAGCCTATAATATTTATGACATAAATAAAAGTATAGCCATTAGTATAAATTTTATATTTGTATATAAAAGTTAACTGACCATCTAAAATTTGTCCAGTTACTAATATAAATTTATATTAATATATTAAATATATTGCTTACCATCTATATTTAATAAAATAGTATTATATTTATTTATGCAAATTTAAAATTCTTACCCTCTATAATTCATGTAGTAGAAATAAAAATAGAAAGAAATTTATTAAACAGCCATATTTGAAGCATATACATACAACTTACAGCCTGTTTTTTTAAAAATAGTAATAATTAGTTGGTCAATTAAAAGTGTTAATAAAAGTTACAAACATATAACTTACAGTCTAATGATTTGAATAGCATAAGTAAATATGCAGTTATTGGCATTTTATATTGCATATTTAGCATATAGCTCACATCCTAATAGCATAAGAAATAAATATAAAACTATTAGAATAAAGTCTATATGCTGCTTACAAGCTATAAGATTTATAAAACCATAAAAGAATAAAATCATTAATATTATTTTTTTATATATTTGAATTTGTAACTTACACCCTATAGTAAATATTAACCATAATTTTATTTTTCAGCATGCTCAAAAATACAACTTACCAACTAGAATATTCAAAGCAATATGAAAACACACATAGAAAAGTCAATATAATCTTTTAACATATATAATATACAACAAACCTTCTATAAAACCCAAATAAATAGTAAATTGCTAAAATGAACATATATATATATAACTTACAGGCTATATTTTCAAGAAAGAAAGGAACATACACATTAATACCACCACTTTTTTAGTACATTATATATAACTCACAAGCTGAAACAACCTCAAAGAGAGTTGTATCTTTAACCTACCAACCAGAGCCACTATCAGCGATGAAAGCTACAGGGTTTAGATGGAAGGAGTTCTTGAGTCTAGTAATAAACACCAATGAGTTCTAATGCCTCAAGCACTAGTGTCCTCAATGGATAGCTTTGGTCACAATGACTTAGTAACCTCTTCTTTATAGGCCTTTAGAGAGGGAAATCTCCAAGACCACTAAACTGGGGATCCAGTCTAGCACTCCTGGGTCTTTATATACTAGTCTACTGTATGTACATGTTTGGTTCTACCATAATAGGCATATCCAATAGAAATACTTTAAAGTATTAAGATATTCATAAATATCTATGAATCTTAAAATATATCAATATAATAAAAGGAAATGAAAGTGGTGCCACTTGTGGCAGCCAATCATAGGGGTTTGATAATAAATATCAAATGAGACCTGTGCATATCAGTGCAAGGCAATGCATATACTCTGTACCCATCTAGAGTCAAGGTGAGTCATAGATAAGACAGATCATATCCACCAATAGGGTTAGATCCTGAATATGAAATATAAAAGGGAATGAAAACATAATGTTTACCAGCAGGTATAGATAAGAAGGTCAGAAGTAGAAGCCTGTGGTAATTAAATACTTGAGGTTACTGCATATTCAACATACGTCTTCAATGAGGTGTGAAGTAATCAATACTTCTGTGAAATGGATGTGGCAGCATACTGCACACATGAGGCATAATGAGGACAACTCATGTACAACACATGTTGTGACTTGGGCATAATTGGGATTGTTAAAGGGATCCCCCTTCTAAGGATAAATATGGTAAGTATTTCCCACAATAGCAGAAAAATACTAAGTCCTGAGTATTAAGAATTGACTAGCAATCCATAGTGCTTAGAGTAGGTTTTGGGTTACATAAAGATGAAGATCATGTGACTGGCACATGACTGTGTGAATGTCTTGATAAATAGTGGAGATGAAGGCTTGGAAAAGTGTCATCGTAACACAAGCTAGGGTTTGAAAATATACATAGCATGGTTAAGTTAACTTGAATTAAAGGAGAAACTACTTACCCACTTTTTCAAGGCAATATAAAAAGTAAATATAAAATTATTAGTATAATCATATCCTTAGTTAATATAAAAGGAAGATAATAACTACCTGAAATTGGGGAAACCAATAAGCAATTTTGTGAAGGCCAATTGCAGATGGACTATCAATCCTTGATGCAGAATTGTAAAATTTGTTGATGAGATATAGTATACTTGATTAAAACAAAAAAATAGTAGCAAAAAATAATTGAAAATTTAAAATGCCTTACTTCTGAATTGAACATCTCGCACACAACAGAATATTTGTTTCCTGGGCTGAAACCAGTAGCATTTTCAAGGCATCATCATCTAAAGCATCTGCAGTAGTCTCCAAAAGACTACTACAATCCTTGCTTTGCTTGTGCATGCCTAGCATCTCAGTAAATAACAGTTACCAGTATCATAGAATATAATTTTATGCACACCTTCCACCTTGACCCAGGCCTTTGGGGCATACTCCAGTTTTGAAAGATGCTCCCACACCTTAGCTCCATTGAAAATATCTTCAATGAGGCCCTCGGCCTTCAAAGTTCGCTCCACTAGTGGCAACTGTCAATCAATGGGGTCCAGCCTTCGAATTGCAACAGGCAGCAGAGCATCAAATTTGGTGAACAACACTATAACAGGAACTAAAAAACCTATCATGAGTTTCAGAATACCATCCAAGCTGAGCTCACCATTTCCTGCATCACATTCATTGAAGAACCTTTCTTCCGCCACCTGAACTGCTCGGTCAAGCTTATCCATTGGGATGCAATACCTGTCAAGCACACATCAACCGATATCCTGTGAAACGACTTTCAAAGTCACCATATCGCATGAATGCGCTTTTTGAGCAAAGTGGTGCTCGCGCGGTCGGTGATAAATTCCTTCATCTTGAGGAACTCGTCTTCGCGACCAGCTTCGAAGCCCTGTGAATCATGAAATACGAATTTATCATTGCTCTGAAAAATCAGCTCATTCTCGATGTTGTGCATTCCGCGCTAAAGAGGACTCATTATGTCTCACTCTGCAGGATGTCGAGTAACGATGCCCACCTCCCTGGATCCCTCAACTTGGGATGGTTTGATCTAACCATGCACTTCAACATGCGCATCATGATATGCACCAACTCAGGCACGCACCTTCCTCCCTTTTCCATCATAGATCTCTGGATCTTCGGTAGAGTCACAGATGGCCCGAAGAATCGTCGTCTTTCCAGCATTGGCTCGCCCAACAATAAGAATCCTGAAACGACCAAATTTCTCCCGGACGTTTTCAAATTCGTTTGCGTTTTCCGTTGACATTGAGTGTATCTGTGAAGTGAAGCACAGTCAAGAGTCACTGAGAGTGAAAGTGAACCGAATAGATCGATGAGCTATGGCGCCACTCAATTCCCACATGATATCTAGGGCAGGTTTACTGATGCGTCTGAGACACGGGCTTGCCGACCTTAAATCTTCGAGTCTCTCGGATAGTGTAATAACAAGGTGGATGTGAATGCAGGTACGCCTGTGACGACTTGCATTTGCGCTCCAGAGAACCCACTGTCTGGTGCTGATCAAGACCTTTTCCTGCATCAGTCTAAGCAAGTGGTCTTTAACAAGTGGGTGGATACTAGTAGTCACTGCTGTCGGAAAATGTAAGTCTTCTCTTCTTCTGCTTTACGCGTGTGCAAGGACCTCGCACGCAATCCATCAGGAGTCACACACTAAGATCGAGAAACGGAGGCAAAAGGCCCCAGAATACCAAGTCTTGCGTTTCATATCCTTTGGCTGACAGATTAGACTGCGAGCAACGTGATTGAAATTATAATAGTTCGGATTCTACATAATTCGTGGATAGAAGTAAGGATCGCATCAAAAGGTTTATGCATCCTGCTTGTTCTTGATCGGGAAATACCAAATCATGTGCTTCAAACACTCTACTCAATCCTTGTTCCCAGCATCACGCAGATAAGGTTGTAAATCTGCCTTGTCAACACTGAAGAAGTGATCCAGGTTATCGTTGACAGACGGTGCAAGAGTAAATTGTCATGGTCGTGCGGCATTGGCATTGCGACGAAACAAGCATGATGGCAGGTCTCGTTGGGGCATATTCCATGGCTGTGAGGTACGCTGGCTTGGACATGGCGACGATTAATGGGGGGAAATGGTGAAGCTGAATGTTCATGTCTAGAGGTTGCAAACTGGAATGATAAATGAAGCATAAGCAACGAACAACATTACTCGGCGCACATCACTCAGCTGGGCAGCTCAAGAACCTTGTTGGCTTCATCACCGACACCATTAGGATGCGGTATACGTTGGGATGCGAGGTGTTGTGACCTGACGGAGTGTTGGTGGGCTTGGAATATGGACCGCGGTATCCGCTTGCTCGTCTTACTTGTCGGCTGGGTTAGGAGGATAATGAATGCGCTGGACTACCTCATTTATTTGACGCATGACCAACGGGTATTCTAATATATCACCCCCACAGCTCAAAATCAAGCGAAATGACACTGTCCTCTATGATGCAAAGCATTGGAACACAGGTAGATACCAAGGCAAATTTAAGTGTACGTGCTTCGTCCTAGTTGACTTTCCGCTCCGTTCCTTGCTTGTTGATCGTCAATAGTCGACTTTCATCCAGTACCTTTCTGCAAACTAGTGAAGTTTCAAAAAGTTGTCAAAGACTTCTTTTGGCAGCTCACCATGATCATTTATTGAATCGCCACATTCAATGCGAACTACAAGCCACGTTTGCACAGTGTTGAAAGTGGCGAAATATGGATGTATGGATGTATGGTTCCTCCCTTGTCACCTTTGGAAACTTCTAGTTGGGCTTCTCGCGTCATGTCTCCATGCCCACAGACGACTATGGGCGTGTCTCTTTCTTGCAGATATAAATAAATGGCCACCGGTGCTTACACACTCATGACTTGTGATTTTGGTAACAGGCCTTCAGAGGACACTATCCACCTTCCTCTTGCCGCTCAGAGCAAGATATCTGCTGATAAAAAGAGAGCGGCAGGTAGTTATGTCCAAGATATATTGATCCAACGGGTAAATTGCCATATGAAAAGTAGCTGTCGATATGATATTCAGCGATAGCAATGACAACCAACCAGATGATGATAGTTCGGAAAAGGCATGGAAACAGAACAGGAGCAGTACTAAATTAGACACCAATATGAATGTAAAGAATCCGTTGGTCAAAAGAAATGTCTTGTGAAGTGCATGCGCTGTCCTCGTATAATCGAGATGACCTGAGTCATCTACCATATCGTCGTGAAACATGGCCGTGATCTTCTTTGCCTCAGCATCGTCCACCACCCACATCGTCTCAATCACCGAACGGAACCCAGTGAAACACATCACAGACGTGAGATGGATTATCTTATCCGAACATTCCTCGTCTGCAACGGTCGTATGACAGGCTGAGGCACGCAAACTAAGCGTTCTTTGCTCCATATCAAATGATGTGCTTGATTGTGAACCGTCCATCGTGTAGGGCAAAGTAGATTCCAAGAGCTTTTTGCAATTAGGGAGACCATGACATGCTAGATGCACCAACTCATTTATGATCAGCTCTTTGACGACCTGCGGAATACAGGCCCCTACATACTCCCGAACGTCGCGCAACTCTCGACACGCTGACCAATGTTGGTCAACTTGTCGCCTATTCCATGCAGCTCCTTCTCCACAGCGGCCTTCGCCTGGCCGATAGCAACGAAATGGAGTGCTTTGGGCACAGAATTCCTCGATAGCCATTGTCTAGCACGAATGAGAGCAATCAGGGTGGGAGTGCAAGACGGGATGTACAGGCCAGAGAGCTTCAAGTGGTTGTCCCGTCCTGTGCAAACTAATAGCATGGAGGGGCAAGAGAGAGAATTCGGCAGTGGGACTCTGCAAGATGCGTAACTGGACGGAATGTACGGTCTGAAGGTAGTGATGGGGGAAACGACATGATCCCAGAGTTTTCGTAACATAACCACTAAATGCTTCGCCATGTTCTCCAGTTTGACTCCATAGGTCAGCCCATAAAGTTCCGTCGTCATTTCTTGCACAAAATTTCTTTAAATCTCAAATAGGATGAGAACGGGATCCCAATCGAAGAAAACGAAGAGGGTGTCGCAGCTATATTTGCTTGCATTGCCGGTGACGATGACGAGTGGACCTTCACTGGCAGCTATCTGGAGGTAGGAAGGAGGAATCGAGTGAGACCAGGCAAGTCCAGGGTAGTGCGAATGTCCGTAGTGATTTGCGTAACGTATCCGCCAGATCCTTTAACTTCGTCCAGCGGTGACTAAAAGCGAATATAAGCCGACTCCAAACGGCACCCCTTCCCCGGTCCAGTAGCTCTACAGCCCTCACAAGTTAGTGGTTGTGAAGACAGACGGAGAATGCATCCATTGTGAGAGACGATATGTACTTCTTGTGGAGATCTAGATGTCGAGGAGCTATCTCACAGGCTAGAATCGTCGTTGGATGTTAGAAATCTTATTATTATCTTCCGCTGCCATAACCCATGCCCCGGCAGTAGCAAGATCATCGAGGGATATGTAAGATCTGAGACTTCTTCCCTGTCCTTTATCCGATTCGAGTGCATAAAGCAAATTTTTCAAATACCGCGATCGAGGAGGGCGTATCAGAGTCTGTAGGCGAAGTGCAAACGCATCTTGCCAAGGTGACTGCCTCATCTAGGTCTGCCATCACTCCAAGCTGATTATACCAAGAGGAGATATACGTTCCAAGGTTATTCAAATACATGGCATAGTCTGAATGTCCTAGTGGGCAAAGAACGAGCGGGTTTCGCCCAAGGATGATTGCTTCATCAATATCTGCAACAGACTCCAATCACCCCAAGCTGGTTGTAACAAGAGAAAAGATAATATCCAAGGTTGTTCAAACGCATGGAACAGCCTGAATATCCTAGTGAGCGAAGAGCGGGTGGGTCTTGCATGAAAACAATCGCCTCATCGAGATCTGTAGTCACGCCTAGCTGGTTGTACCGAGAGGTGAGGTGGTTTCTAAGGTTGTTCAACTGCACCGATTGGTCTGGATTCCCCAGTGGGCACAGCGTGTACATCCCATCCAAGGATGATCACCTTATTGAGGTCTGCAATCATCCCAAGCTGGTGGTACCGAGAGGAGAGATGGTATCCAAGGTTGCTCAAACACATGGAATGGTTTGGATGCCCTGTTGGGTAAAGTGTAAGTGCGTCCCGCTCGAGTCAAGAACAATTGCCTCGTCGAGATGCACGATCTCCCCAAGTTGGTCGTACCGAGAGGAAATACCAACTGCAAGGTTATTCAAACACATGGAGTAGTCTGGGTGTCCTGGTGGACAAAGAGCGAGTGCATCTTGCACAAGATGTACTGCCTAATGGAGATCTGCAATCGCCCCTGGCTTTTTCCAAGGTTTTTCAAACACATCCTACGGTCATCTTTCCAGGTGGACAAAGCAGTTGGGCCTACCTGGAGAACTCAACGGCTTCCTCCATGTCTATAATCTGCCTGAGCTGATTGTAACGATACGAGAGATTGAGCGAAATCTGGTTCTATAACTTTAATAGCACGCAGGGGCCGAAAGAACAAAGACCGAGCGCTTCACAACCAAGGTTGACTGCGTCAAGGTACTGTGATCGCGAAAGCAACTGCTCGACTGAATGGCACATCATGACAATAGACCCGAGACCAAGAGAAAGGACGATGTCTCGGAATACATGGAGGTCATCCAGAGACAACTTGACAGTTTGTAGACTTGAAGAGGCGTGATCCCGAAAGGCACTGCAGGAACACCGCGTGTCTGACGCACACCACAGACGATGGATTCCTGCAGCATCATTGGTTGAGTTGCGCCTTAATATGACAGCTGTCTACATCAGCCCTGCGAAGCGTCTTAGTTTGTGATATGGTTGGAAGGATTCTTAGGGAGGCAAGGACAATGTCCTCTCCGTATTATACCTGGCATCATCACAATCAAGTAACAAGCCGATGGCGCTTAACACGTACCAACAGTAAAGCCAGCTGCAGTATGCCGTGGTAGAAGAGGGTCATCCCAATCAGTTCAACAAGGCGCAACATTGCTCTACGAGATAGGATTACCGGTTATACTCTGCCAAGTATAGATCAACATGCAGATCCCCACTTTGTAGTGTCCAGAGGAAGAGAGTAAAGACACCAATGCCGAATTCTCGAACTTGTTAGCGAAGAGGTACTATCATACAATACAACCAACGACGAACCAAATTGAGTAGATATGATTAACGTCAATGTACTGGAAGGAGAGTAGACGAACCACTGAAGAATCAGTCAGCTACCAGAGTTCAGAGGCCACGGCGGCATGGGTGTATTTGAAGAGGGTGACATGTACTGTAAATGGGACATGAATTGACTGACCTCGAGCTGTGATATTAAGCAATTAAATTGTTTCCACACACGAGTACTCAATATTCAATGCTCACTGTGTCCAGGACTAGGGTTCCGGGATACAACTATGCGAGACGATAATTGTCTCGTCGAACCCAGTCGCCAAAGATCGTCGAGTAATAAAAATTCAACCCTCCTGAGGCGTAGGCTGTTGCGCAATATGAAGTCGGATGTGTCGATGTGCTCTGCAGTTTGGGAAAAGAATGGTAGCAACAGTAAGTAGTTACATGGTCCGATGAAGCACTTAGTAAGTCGCTGAGGAACTTTGATCCAGTGGCTCATCTAGGAAAACAAAACTATATGCACTCGGGAAGCCAAGTAAGAATATGTTCCTACCCAAAGGAAGTATGGATTGTAGTAACTACATCGCATCGGAAAGCCTAGGTAGAAAGGTTAAGATTAGGAAAAGCAACGAACGGATAGATGCCATCGTAATTTCGTTGGTGTTTCTGTATACAACAATTTCAGCAAAATCACGAGCGAAAACGACATTGGATTGATTTGACATGTATTTGCGTTAAGAAAGCCCATGGAGATAGGTTTCCTGAGAAGTTCAACCACCCCCGATTGCGTTTTCGCCTAGCATTGGCATCGTATCGAATGACGGTCTCCAGAATAGACAACAAATGCTTCTTAGCCGCCCTCTATTTGATTCGAGTGAGAGAAGCGAGTTTTTAGGCAGGATGCAAGGAATATCAATGGTCATCATCAAAGTGTGCTCTAGTGGGCAAAGTGCCAATGCATCTCACGCAAGGACGATTGCCTCATCGAGATCCACAACCACCCCAAGCTGGTTGTACCGAAAGGAGAAACGATTTCCGAGGTTGTTTGAATGGTCCAAACGCTCTGTAAGAGCAATTGGATCTCGCCTAAGGATGATCCCCATCGAAGTCCACAATCGCCCCAGGCTGATCGTACCGAGAGGAAAGACGGACTGCAAGGTTGTTCGGATAATATGCTGCGTGAACAGACCATTCAACGAGCGTCAGGTCAGCATATGCGCTAAGAGAAACGACGTTGCCACCATGAGATAAAGAAATGAGCTGCTTGCCATCATTATCCTGGGAGAGCGGTCAGTTTATCCAAGAGTGGGCTCGAACCAGTACGTCAGTGAGAAGGTCACCGATCTGATTACTGTGGACCAGGATTGAGTTGTAGCCCCATGTCACAATGGCAACGAGCAGTCCGTGAGACGAAATTTTGATGGCAGCCACGAAGTTGTCGTGTTCCCAAGGATTCCCATCAACAAGAAGCACAATACTCCACATTGGAAATCACTATCAATTTGAAGTGATTTTGCCCGACTTGCTTCCTCATGGTGAATAATGGTTTTCATTCAACCCGTGTATCTAGGGTCCCTGTCAGCTTCTTTTTGCTGTCGTATTAGTTAGGCGCTTACCTTTCCCTGTTTCCTCTTCGTCCTTGTTTTTCGGCTACGTATAACGACGAAAAGAAAATGCTCGCTTGCTTGCGCAACGCCATTGTTTCATACTTTTTTGCACGTCTCCATAATCAGTTATGGACAATGTTCCCCATTGGACACCCCTAAGAGTGCTCATAGCAATGTTTAACGAAAGACATTGTTGTCAAATATGCTAAGCATGAACCGCATACGCACAACTGAGGAAAGTGACAGGTCCTGCCTCCTTCCTTGTGACGTCACTAGGCGGTGGGCACACACTTCAGCCAAATCTTCGCATCGTTTTCGGGCTTTGGCTGCAAGGACCCGGACCACGATTCTGTTCACACTATCCACAAGGGCTGTGGTGCATATGCACTCAAAATCTCTTTGATTGGCGAGCAACGTGCCAACTTGGAACGGGTGAAAGGAACGAGCTCAATAATTGAACATTTCAACGTTAGTAACACGAATCTTCCCTGAAGTATCAGCTACTTCTCCGCGTCGTCGTTGGCGTTGACGCGACGGTAGCCCCCAGCCCGTGTTTTCCGAACAAGGCGGCGCAACAGGGTCAACGGAGGTACCCCACAAAGGTACAGGGCACAAGAGATGGTCAACAAGAGGAAGACTATGCTAGCGTACCTGACGTAGGGCAACAAGGGACTGGGGTTCTCCCCGATCACCGCGTCGGACGAAGTCACCTCTGGGGTATTGGGAGATTCGGCAGCGGTGGATGACGATTCAACAGGGGCAGGATCATCTTCGAGGTCCTGTTGAATAAACAACGGATAATTTTATTATTGACATGACATGCCAACAAAACATGGGGCGCAGAACTATAGCTCAGCGCGAAGTGGTACCTGATTTCCTTGTTCATCAACAGCAGATTCGACGGCCAGCTGTGTGAAGTTCATCAGTAAGTAATGGCAATGTTGGCTCCTCTGACGAACCTCTCCAGAATCGTAAATAACGACGTCTTCGAGTGGTCGATCGTTACGACCCTTGGGAACGTCCTCTGCGCGATAGGTGAGCACAACGAGACAAAGAAAACAGAAAGAAAGAACATGCCAATTGCGTAAACGATATCCATCCCTTCTAGGACCTTGCCGAAGACAACCTGTTGACCCAATATCAGCGACCTTCGCAGACAGAAGGATACGGTGACTTACATGTTTACCATCCAGCCAGCTAGTGATTACCGTGCAAATGAACTAAATGATTCTCAGTTTACAAAATATCGGAAAGGTATAGACCCACAAATTGCGATCCTAGACAAAAGTTCTGTTAGACAAAGGCATACAGAAACGGATCTAAAAAATACCATTTGTATCCTTGCCAGCGTTAGCCATGGAGAGCGTGCCGGGACCAGTATGCTTGAGCTTGCTAAAAATCTTAATTAGTGCAGGAAAATAACCAAGTTCCAAATAACTCACAAGTTCTCGTCCTTGAACCTGTCACCATAGATGGACTGGATTACAGAGATGAGAATCCAGCACAACATAACTTTGCAATACAGACCTTGCCACCAGTGCCATCACCACGAGCTATCAGATTAAAACATGGTCGAATATAAATATTGTGACAAACTAAACCAGGACGTACTGAAGTCTCCTCCCTGGATCCTAAGGGAAAACACGTGTTACTGAATTAGCAGAGCATGATAAGTTTGCGATGAGCTTACATGAAGTTTTTAATGACACGATGGAACTTGGATCCCTTGTAACCAAAACCGAGGTCATCGCCATCCTTGTTCTTTCCAGTCGCCAAAGCGCGAAAGTTCTCAACGGTCTTAGGAACAGTCTGTGAGATGTTCTCATTGGGACCGATCCTCAACGACGATAGAAAAAGGACATACACCACCGTACAAACCAATTAAGACTTGTAGGTAATACCTATCAGAGGTGATACGACCCTTGGTATTCCATCAGACACTCACCCCGTCCCAACTCCTTGTCGCCATGTTTAATGTCAAAGTAGACCTTGTGGGTAATCTTTGGGCCTTTCGCAGCATCCGCAGATTGTGCACAAAAGAATGCGGCGACAGATATGATAATGAACGCAAGAGAGATGCGACCAAACATGGCGGCTAGCAAGTCTGATGCGAGGTGTTCGTCGAGTGAGAAGTGTAAACGTGGCTCAATTGTGACGTCTAGTATACAATATGCGTGTGAATAATATTCCAATTCAGCCAGTGTTAGTATTTTGCTTAAACTCAGTGATAGGGAAAGGAGATGGACGATGGACTTGTGTTGAACATTGCTACCGACGTTCCAGTCGCACAAAGACATGCCTCGAGCAAGAAATCGGGCCGGTGGACTGATAGGTGCGCGTATTGCATTCGTCCAAAAAGTGTCATACTCTAGAGCTCACCAGGTTAAAGACCAAGCGAGCGCAGAAGAGGAAAGCAAAGGGAGTTGGGCATCGAATCACTGAAACGCTAGCTCTAGATAATGGCTCCGACGCCGACGAAACAGACACTCGGCCAGCAAAGCGATCCAGACAGGACGAGCTTGTAGATCGAGGTGCTATGCTTGTGGATGACCGACATGCTGGTACTATTAAACCCCCGACACAAATCATATCCTCTTTATTCTCATACAACCCAAAAATCGACGCTCCAGAGCGCATCTCTGTCCCAAAGGTCCCTTCCCAGCCCAGCAACGCACCACTAGCATCCTCTTCCGGGTTTTCAGAACTTAAACTCCATCCACTTCTGGTTTCGCATCTACAATCAAAGATGAAAATTACAAAGCCGACTTCCATACAACGAACTGCGCTCCCCGTGTTTACCAATCCTCCCTCAGAAGACATGACAGAGCGCGACGTGTTCATACAATCTCAGACAGGCTCGGGAAAGACCCTTTCATTCCTCCTTCCCATCATTCATGATCTCCTGCCCTTGAGCACCCACTCTTACATAGACCGGTCCATAGGCACGCTCGCCGTTATTATTGCGCCTACCCGCGAACTCGCGAAACAAATTTCAGATGTCCTCGAGTCTCTCCTTGCACTCAAATTGCGACCCGATGGCGAAGCCGGCGATCGAGACTCGACGCGATATACACGCTGGCTCATCTCGGGTCTACTCTCCGGTGGTGCGACTCGGGTCCACGAGAAAGCACGCTTAAGGAAAGGTATTCCGATACTTGTGTCGACACCAGGACGGTTACTTGACCACTTGCAGAATACATCGTCGTTTAACGTTGGAAAATGCAGGTGGTTGGTGCTCGACGAAGCAGATCGGCTGATGGAACTTGGTTTTGAGGAAACAATCAAGGGTATCATCCAAGGATTGGATGGTCGTCAAAAATTAGCTTTTCAGGCCGTCAAGGAGGGCAAAAGCTTGGAGGTTGGGGGCTGGGATTGGGAACGCAGAAGACGAACCATACTTTGCTCTGCAACGATTCGGGAGGATGTCCAAAAATTAGCGGGAACAACGCTTGTGAACCCAATCATGATCAAAGCATTTGATACCGAAAAGGAGCAATCTTTACAGGAGCAGAATTCCATCTCGCCGGCGTCGTCGTATGGGAACTTCACCCCACCAGCTCAACTTTCCCAGAAGTACGTCGTCGTGCCCTTAAAGCTGCGGCTGGTTGCACTTGTTGCCCTCCTGCGCTCTATCCTCTCAAGAAATCAAACAAAGAAAGGATCCAAAATCATTGTATTCTTTAGCTGCACGGACTCTGTCGATTTCCATTGGCAACTATTAGGCAACTCAAAAATGGAAGACGGTGAATCCGAACCAGGGGATACGGGCACCGATTGTAAAAATTCCGGCAGTGGTGAGCCTCCTTCGGAAGATGAATCCCTCGAGAAAGATGAAAAAGTATCTGTTCAATCACCCCTACTCCCCGATACTTCCATCTATCGGCTTCATGGTTCTCTTCCTACACCAACACGTCTTGCTTCCCTTCGTGGCTTCTCCTTTACAACACCCGGCAAGAGTAAGTGGGCCGCTACGTCCTCTGTCCTCCTGTGTACATCCGTTGCCTCTCGCGGCCTTGACTTGCCACTCGTGCGCGCCATTATCCAGTATGACCTAGCCACTGAAGGAGGGGTGATTGAATACGTGCACCGAGTTGGACGTACAGCTCGCGCAGGAAATGGGGGGGAGGCATGGAGTATTGTTGCGCCGAGTGAATCGGGATGGGTAAAGTGGGTGGAGGGGAAAATGCGTAGCGATCTGATCAAAAACCCAGACGAATGTCAAAAGGCAAACGTCTCGCTTGAGGGAATGAGCGTTGAAGATGTATTGGCCAAGGGCTTCGGTGGTAAGGGCTCGGAGTACGAAGCCCGAGCGACCGACGTACAACTCTCGTTTGAGCGGTGGGTGCTTCGAAGAAAAGAAGTGGGTATCCACTCTTTGTTGCACTTCGTTGCTGACGTGAAATGTCTATATAGCATTTTGAACTTGCTCGAAGAGCATTCCTCTCGCACATGCGGGCCTATTCGACCCACCCAACGGACGAGAAACATATGTTCCACATACGCAACCTACACATCGGGCATTTAGCAAAATCTTTTGCGCTTCGGGAAGCACCGAAAACGATTACCGATGGGGGAAAGAAAGGCAGACGCTCGGGGGTCCTAGAGCCGAGGCAGAAACCCATCCGCACAGCTAGCGGCCGGAGACCCCGCAGCTTTGACATATCCGAAGGTATAGGTGATGCAGAAAGACGGATGATCGATGCCGTTCGTGTGCAGGGTCGAATCTCGAAGAAGAGTGGGATGATGATCAGTAGTGGGGCAGACGAGTTTCAGATAACATCCGGGGCTTTTCTGGAAAAGCTCGTACAGGGCCACTGATCATCTTTTTTGTCCACTTCAGAATTATGCAAGATGAAAAAATGATAGGGCCAATTCTTGATGTATAATACTAAACACCATTTCCAGGGACCAGGGTGTCCGCCACATAGTACCTGCCACGGAACTGAATTCGAGAGCTGTTGTTTTCCTTCAGCCGAGTCTGGTCTTTTGCAGCCCTGAAATTGAATACACATTCGACGAGTCACTTTGTTTCAGCTAAGAATACTTCTCCATTTGAGTCTATCATGTCCTTTCTTGAGACCTGGCAAGCCTTACAAGCTGTCGGAGCATCGATTCCTTCCCGACTCACTCATTGTACCTTCCATTTGACTTCTTACGAGAATTCTACTCATGACTGCCAGTGTGGGTCTAGTTTGAGCTACCACTGGTAAGGTGGAACAAGCGACGGCGAGTCAATTAGTGGCCCCCTGGTCTTAGGGCGAATTTGGAAAACATGTCTCATTGTTACAGCATCCATGGTGCTCTAGGCGAATCGCGCTCCCTGGTATTCACCGCGATGCAAAGTCGCCGCGACCGCTAAGTATCGCAGGGGGTCTTTTTCGTTGCCTCCCCAGGTTGACTTTCCTCTCTCCGGCCTTTCTCAAGTTTCTCCAGCCCAAGGTGCTTCCGATTTTATGCACGCTCAACTGACATTGTCCTCACGCAATGCGTGCACAGGTTATCCAATATTTTGATTGTTTTCCCGTACTCGCTCACGTTGGACTCGGGGAGCGATTGATTGCAGTTCGATTATATCGTCATGAACCTTCTAATCGCGGAGGGTAGGTTTTAATGAAAGAAGCCCTCTGTCACTAATGTTACCCTCTCTAGTCATTATTAGTGTCCTGCAAGGCCTTGCCTTGCTGCTCACCCTGTTTCGCGTGAGCTTCCGCCTCCGCATTGGTCGGTTCTGGTGGGAAGACGCTTGGGCTGCTGTAAGTTTGTCGTATTTTGCTTATGGTTTTTTTCCCTGTTCTACGTCTACCATAGATGGCGTTCACGTGCGGAATCGCGTTCCTGGTAACGCTGTACACGTACGATGTAGGGAGTGAGTAGCGATATTCTCCAACTTATTTGCGCTTCGCAGAGTGCTTTGCTTCATATCTTCCAGGCACCAGAGTACAATTCGTGTCCCTCTGGGTGCATCTGTATACATGGCCCGCAGTGCTCTGGCAAGTTCTTCGAAATTGATGACTCTGTTCATTGACATTCCAATGCCGCTAGGGCTGTGCGGTTGAGCTGCTTGGCATCCGTCGTACGGATCGTCCAACCGGGTGGTCTTCGTCGTATTATGCTGGCCTCCGGATGGCTCTTTATTGCTTTTTACTTTGGTCTGTCGGCGCAAAAAACGTATTTATGCCTGCGCCTCCTTGAACAATTCCGCAAAGACGGAAGTCAGGGTGTATATGTATGTGCAATGGATGACGCGGCAGCCGTAAGTATGCTGATAGGTTAGTATCAGATCCAGCAGTGCTGTGTTCCCGCTTGTATTGTATATTGATCCGTTGCGTTATAGCCGATGTCATTGCCGACGCGATCTTAATCACGTTGTCGTTGCGTGTCCTTTGGAGCGTCCGACTGAAGAGGAAGCGACATAGGATGATTTTAGCCATCTTTGTGTCTAATGCCGCGGTAACAGTGGCCTCTACCGTTCATGCGGTGTCGGAATTGATATCAGAAAGTACGACATGGCAAGTTATTGCTGGTCTCATGGAGGTGAGCGCTGTTCTCTCCATATTCATTCCTTCCCAGCGCATCGGGCGCATCGCTTACATTGGTAATACCACGTTGAAGACCTTCACGTCGTTGGTCGTGTGCAACCTTCTCATAATCGTCACGCTTCTTTACCGCATCGTCTCAAGGCACAGGCGTTCTGGGTCCGGACCCATTACTACCTCGGAATCGTCCGACTCGAGTGACGACGACGACTTTACCCAATCCCGACCGCCACCCCGCACCCAAATGAACTTGACTACCGTAGAGCTATCCATTGATAGCGGTTGGTGGACATAATCAGAGAAGGGGGAGAATCATTAGGTGGTATCATAAGACGGACATGGACTCGTGCATACTCACATGTACTCGCTATAATCTGCACATAATTACATAGCACGATGCTGTGTTTGTTCTTAGCTAAGGTGGTGTAAGTTGATGTAAAGACTGCACGATGCTCTGGTTGCCATTTCTCAGACATTTCAATAACCGGCAGTCTTGACACGCCCCTCAACACTCGCTTGCGGTTCGAACGATGACCTTGCTGAATTATGTCGAACCCCCAAACAGCAATCTTGTATGCTTCTGCTATTGCGACTGCCACCGGTGTGCTGATTCGTGACTAGATTTGCTGCATCTGCCGGTAAGCGCAATCCACACGGACATTGAATCTCAGATTTGTCTCTACATCTTTCCAGAACGCCGTTCACGAACCCAACGACAACCAAGTCATGCATGCACACCTTTTGCCATGATTGCATCGTGGAAGCAGTCAGACATTCACCACATTGCCCGATTGATCGTTCGGCCCTCTCGATGGAAGATTTAGCGCCCGCGAATCCCATCGTGAAGCATGTGCGTCTCGCGTTCTTCTTTTCGCACCCTTGCTTGTCTTCTTAATGCTGCATGTGTTTAGCTCGTGGATGAACTCATTGTCGAGTGCTCTCACCGAGCCGCTGGGTGTCCCCACACTTGTCAACGACAGCTGTTGGAATCCCACATGAAAGACGCATGCCAATATGTCACGGTTCCATGTGCTGAAGAAGGCTGTGACCAGGTGGTCTTGAGAAAGGATCGCGGGAAGCATGCAGATGTATGTGTCCATCGGTCTACTAAATGCGACGGATGTGGTACCGCTATCAAGTACTCCGAATTAACCGTGGGTCGTGTCTCCTTTTTTTGTTATGTCGGTCGCCTGAGCTTTTTATTCCTCTATTCGACAAACTAGGATCATTATGTGGAATGTGCCTCAAAGATTGCAACTTGCTCCTTTTGTGCGTTCGATTTTCCGCGATCCCAGCTGCAAGAGCACGTCGCATCGTGTTTGGAAGTCGTCGTTCCTTGCACACATGCTGATAATGGCTGTTCATGGACCGGACCGCGTCGCGATTTATCAGAGCTTCACATCCCTTCGTGTTCATACGAATCGATAAAGGGCTTCTTTGAGATACATGGCACCCTGGTCTCGACCCTCTCCGCGGAGAACACTGCCCTTAAACAGAGGGTTCAAGCACTGGAGGGGATCGTGCATCTTATACAACGCGAGATGCAGTCGTTTAAGACCGTTCTAGGCCCTTGGTATCGTTCCGAAGTGCAGAGAGCAAGTCGTGCAGACGTTCGTCAGGCTCATGCTGCGGATGATAACAATCTCCTGGGATCTTCCGGGCCCTCTTCCTCGCATTCCAGGGTTGGAGCTCAGCGTGCACATGTACCCACATCTCCTGATCCATTCGAGGTCATCGATTCTGAGCTGGATACCGTGGCTTCGTTTTTCCCTCTCCCTGATATCGTACATGATAATCACGGCCATGCGTATCCTCGCACGTCAAGTGGTCTGACGGATATCCCGTCTCCCCAAGGGCAGCGCTCATCGCTGGTCACCCCTGTTGCACCCTTAAACCTGAGCACGTCCCTCGAAGGGACTCTTGTTGGTCTGCGGGACTCGATAACTGCTGTTGCTGCGTCCGTTGATTCTTTAGCACGGCGTAATGATATCGCACTCACCAACGAGAACATGCGTATCAATGAAGAACTCGGATCGCTACGATATGCGGTGCACGGCATTCGCCTTCAGGTATGTATGCCGCGTATTTTTGGACTACATTCTCCGTCGTCGATAGATGGGAGTTTCATTTTCTATTTTCCTTTTTTTTCACCGTGGATCCATTGACGAGCGCTCATCATAACGCTTATCTCGACGCTCCTGAACAGTTGCACCGTCTCATGATGGACAGGAATGCACAAGTTACTGGACGTCTGGGTGAGCCGGGTTCATCATCGTCCGTACCGGTACCCATACCTGCGCCGGCACCTCCCGTTCAGCCAGTCTTCCACCCTCCTATCATGACACCTCCATTTCCTCCACCTCATGGGACGAAGCTCTAGATCTATATTTCCGGGATTACAGGCCCGGCATGCAGTTTCGCCGACGTCACCCTCACCTATCCTTCTCATCACGTACATAATAATGAAGGCGACAAGCAGCAGGGGTAATTCAAATCTCCATCCTACTCTGATCCGGGGATCCTTTCTCCAAACATAGCAAAAAAAAAAAAACACATTGTAGGGTTGGCTCCATATTACACATGCCCCGGACTGGTGGCCGAGCTTTCTAAACTTTTTTTTTTTCTCATGTCGTTCCTGTTTTTTTTTTCGCTTTTGGAAGGAGGGAACTTGTGGGTGGGAAGGATTCTCTGGTGTAGTATCACGTACGTCGTCCCCGTTCACGTACGCATAGATCCGATCTATCAGAATTTTCCTGGGATCTCCATTCAATTGTCTCTTTCGTCAGCCTAACGTGATGTCTCCTATGGCGTTATTCAGGGTGCAGCGGGGTTGCATTTCTATGCGATTCATCTTGGCTCTGTCGTCTGTGACCGGAGCCCTACTCCCTACTGATCTTTCGTGTGGTTCCGGGAGGTATTTTCGGACGCGCAGGGCGCCAAAAAAGCTGGCCAAGTCACAGGAAGCGTCTCGCCCCCGTCATAATCGGTGCTCGCCCAGCCAATCACAGCCGCACTTGCCAAGCTCCCTTTTCTGCACCCTGTGGCCGGGGTAATTCCGAGTCCACATCCATCCACAATCCATCTCCTCCTATCCAACCTCCGACATCCTTCTCTTTGATACGTGGCACACCTGGTATCCGTTCGTCCGACGGCTTATCGCCCACATATATCGTCTGAAACGCCCAAGAACTACACGAAGCCTCAGTCAAGAAATTAAGTATATCTGCACCGTTCACCGAGTCGGTACGTAACCATCACCTGGTCCTCGCTTCTTTATGGGGTGCGACCCGCCGGCGCATCAATTCATCCCCCACTAGGCAAGCGCCTAAGGGCACGGGATATAAGCGTGTGAATGCGAAGTCAACGAATGTCTCACTACGATTCCGAATCTGGGCAATGTCGACCAACTCAGCGACGCTGTGACACCCGCTCCAATCGCGCGTGAAACATGACGATATGAAACAGCACCAATTGGAAAACAATCCGATTGCGCCCGATAGGAAAAAAAAAAACAGAGCCTGGGCAGGCTGTTTTCCCGGCGCGGTCGGCATATTATCTGGTATCATTGCATATATCCTGAATGCGAGCGGTGGCTCACCGCTCAGACTCGGTGACATGATGATTCGTATTTGTGAGGACCGTCGGTGACGTGCGGTGATCGTGATAGTATCATGAGGTGTACATGATATGATGACGATGATCCGGAGGACGGATCACTTTTTTTTTTTTTTTGAAAAAGTGGGCGATAAACTCGGAGGTGGCTACGGCGGCATCCTATCATACCTTTCAAATTTTGAAACACGAGCTTCGGCCGAGACGGGGAGATGGGCGTCCCATCGACTTCTCCGTGCAACCCAACATCTGATATGCTTCCCGCCCAGCGTATTGGTTCGTTGTATAGATATAGAAGTAACCAGATGCACGAACGGGCGGTGGGACCGCTCACCGAGGACTCGGTTTCCCCTGACCCCACTCGTCCCCGAGTTCGCTAAAGAAAAAAATAAAGTCATGATGCCCCCTTTCTCTGACATGTCTCGAAACGGTTTCGGTTCCGCGGGACCTGTCATTGGAAGAATAACCTGAAGTAGCCTTACTGGTCCCTAAAACTGATCTATGCTAGGATGCGAGAATACCGGATGCATTTATGCTAGATACACATTAGTTGGACGAATGTAGACCAGTGAGACAAGTAGACGAGATAACAGGAAAATGAGATGAGGACAAAATGACAAATGGCCCTGGTTAACGAAGGGAAGTGAAATATGATGGATAAAGAGACGAGGGAAAGTGTAAGCGAGACCGATAGCGCAGAGTAGCAAGTCTTGATGTACAAACAAGCGAGAATTCGAGTGGGATTAAAGCAAGTCAACAAGATAGGTTTAAACCTTTTTAGCACGAATGAATGGGTGGAAAGGGAGGGAAAGCAGAATAGTACAAAGGAATATGCACACCGACGAAGAGATGGCGACCAAGATGAACACAAGAAGCGAGATGGAAGAAGGCAGCAATAGTGGAAGCGTATGGTACCACAATATCCACCAGACAAGATGTCCGAAGGATCCGAAATAAAGCATCGCAAAGGCGCAATAAATAGTGGAAACCTGACTTGACAATTTTTTTCCTCGGCAAACAATCACCGAGACTCAGCTGAAGGACACAAATGGCTCTTGCGCATGACCAGCAGCGTATGTGTATTCATTCGCAGATGACGTATATGTTGACATGTCTGCATGCACTACACTCGCGCCTTGAAAGGTGCCGGGAGAATATTGTAACTCGGTTGACTGTTGTTGCGTTGGCGCAGGCCCAGAGGTGAAAGGCTGTTCTCCGGAGTGTGAAAATCCCGATGGCTGTGTGAGACTGGTACTGTGTGAGTAGTGCTCCGTCACCGGTTGAGCAGAGGATCTCTGAGTCTCAGAGGGGGGTGTGGGGTAAGGCACTTGTTCGATATGGTCCTGAACATAAATTTGGGGAAGAGGTTCCTGCACTTGTATACTGCCGCGGCGGGCTGCTGCAATCTCATCGTTCTCGGGGACCTGTGAAAGCTTGGGTAAGGTGTGTAAGGAATGCGGGCATGGGCACAATTGACAAGCTGCTTACCGGGCCATAGCTGTAAATACCCTCACTCCGCAGTCCAGATGACACAGACTCGTTGACTTGCCGTACGTGTGGACTTGTGTTAGGCGATGCCGTAGAGGCAGGAGAGACATATCCCCCGATCACTTCGGGCGGGCGCTCTTGGCGTACAAGTTTGTCCCGGTAAGCGAGGACATTAGCCGTGTTCAAGTGTGCCTCGTTCAGAGAACCCTGGCTTGATCGACCTGTCATGTTGAGACCGGATAGACGCATCTCGAGATAATTCCCAGACGCACTAGGGCCGCACGTACGTTAGATGCCGCTAACAAGGAACATGATCCCGTGCTCACCAAGATCCGCGCCTGGTAGATGCATCGTACCCAATGGGATCGACTGCTACACAACTGCTCACATCGGAATACATGGCGCTCGAGTCACTGCCAGTTATGCTTGCGACTGACCCAAATCTTGACAAGGCACTATAACTGCCCGAATCCTCTGTATCCTGATCCGTCTCACGCGACCTTGGGAACGACCACCGGTGCAACTGAGCAAGGTCGGGAGAATGTAACGGTATGGGTGGTGACTCAGCTTCCCCGGGAGTGGGAGACGAGTTGGAGGATGATGACGAAGATGGATCACCAAATTGGAAATCTGGGGTCGGTAGGGGCCCGGGAATCGGAGAGGAGAGCGTGCGAGACGTGATAGCATAGGTACGGTTGTCAGAGAACCTGCGCAGGGTAGCAGGAACTGATTGAAGCGGTCCATTTTCGGGGACGGGGAGGAAGAGTGGTCGGATAGGTGCGAAAACTTGTGGCTCTGATGCACGGTGGGAGAGGGCGGGTCGTGGATGTGAGTATCCATGGCCGTTAGTTCGGATAGGTCCAACGCCTGGCACCGCGCCAGGCAGGCGCGCTGCACTGGCCTGCGCCGAGCCAGTGAGCGAAAGCGGCGATTTTGGCAGATACAATGCCTCATTTTTCTCCTTTGCAATCCGCGCGAACGGATGGTGCATTAACCGGAAGAAGTTGACATCCATCGACTTGCGTCGGTCGGGATAGTGGACAGGCGCAGATGTCAAATTTGGTCCCGCGAGCGGCTGTGAGGGCATGACAGTCGGCAAGGAACCGCGCCGCGTGCTGTACAAGTCAGAATCCTGACCGCTGAGATTGAGTAAGTGGGGTGGCCGGACGTGAGTTGGAATATCAACAGGCGTGCCTGATGGCCATGGAGTGGCAGGTGACTCTGGTAACAGGGGAGGGGAACAGGAAATCTTTAAAATGGGACTAGCAGACGGCTCCACAGGAGACGGAAGCGACGGGTGGTCGTCCTCCGTAAGGCGTGCCGGCTTCTCTGTTGCGGTGGAGGAGTTGGACGAGTCGTTTGGGGAAGCGTCCCGTGATGGTGGCGATTTTTTAGTTGATGGAGAAGGAGGTAGGTTTTGCTGGCCTGGGGCCTCGGTCACGCGTTTGCGAAGGGCCTTTTCCTTTGCGCGCCTGAGGATGCACGTTAAGGTAACCAGACGGGCGAGACACTGAAACGTACCTGTTCTGGAACCAAACCTGAAGAGAGCACGTCAGCTACGCGTCGCGCGCCGAACCAAGTGAAAGAGACGTACCTGGACTGCGCGCGGGGACATGTCAAGTTCGGTGGCCAGCTTTTTGCGGAGGACGGCGTTGGGCTTGGTGTCTTTGCGGAATACTTCTTCGAGGACCTTGAGTTGATGTCTCGAAGTCCTCTTGCGATGTTTGACCTCGTTGGGGATGTAAGGGAAGAAAGTCCTGAAATCGACAGACGTGGGGTCGACTCCGGGGGGCATCAAGGAAGGAATGCAAGTACTCGGATACCTTGGCTGGGCGGTGACACTTGGGTCCATCTGTGGGTGGACCGAACGGTGAGTGTTGTTGATGTTGATGGGAATGCCAGGACCAGGAGAAGGTATGGGATAGAGAGAGAGTGGACTGAAAGATGGAAAGGAGGAGGGAGGGGTGGCAGGCTTGGCAGACATGGCCAGGGTCCAACTTATAGTGCGAGTTTGAGAGGTCGGTCAGATAAACTCTCGACAGGCGGCTAGTCCATTCACACAGACATCCGACCTTGAACCCTGACTTGCTCCTCTTCTTTTTCTCCGCGAACGAGGCTATGGAACACGATCTGCGCAGGGGCTCAATTTTTTTTTTTTTTGGGTGCCGCACAGGGTGGCAGTGAGAGTTGGCAACGAACGGGCTAGGCTGTCGTAAAGGGTGAGGGAAGCTGAGACCCAAACGCCCTTCGCATCCGACGCCGTTCATTTTATTCGATCGAACTCGCCGTCGTGAATCTCTTTAACATCCCACCGAGGTTGATCGCCCCCTCGTATAGATTGTGGATGATCCCAGCGTGACCAACAACGGGTACATCTTTTGCGTACATCGCCTCCTTCGGTAACACGCTCTCCTCTTTCCGGTCTCGCCCAAGGTAGTGCAGTGCCAATTCATTCTCGAAGCCAAGCCTCATCACCACCGCGACCAACACGCCCACAACGTTCCCGTGGATCTCCTTACGAGATTGCCTCTTTTTTTTTTTTTTTTTTTACAAAAAAATATGATGTCCGTACAATCATATTCGCGATTCTCTCCAACAACGCGTCTCCCATCTCCCTCGGTCCATCATTTCCCCATCTCTCCTCGGAATTACTCCTCGTCTGGGCTACACGTGCACTTGTTTCACTTCCGAGTCGCTCCTCGCAAAAGCTCGAGCATCGCTCATCGCACATTATGAAATCAAATTCCCTTCTTATCAATGCAGCCTACATCATCATCAGTTGGGACCCTGTCCAAACTTCTTGGGATTCCAAATCACCGGTGTGGATAGATTAGCGCTCCCCGTTGTCGTCAGCACCCGTTACCTCACGCTCCCATGTCAAAAAATGAGCCCCCTCGGCGCGACATCGCAACAGGCACACCATCGCCGGGTCCACTCACCCCTCCACTTCGTGTCGCCCTCGGTTCGTGCTATTATAGAACGGGACTCACAGCCCCCCTTACGAACTCGCAGAGGTCACCAATCGGGCTAGTTACCATAGCCCAGGCACCACACCTCTTTCGGGCACGCATCCCAAACCTGGAATGCGTTCAATTCAGACCTCAACCCCTGCTTCTTCCACCGCACGGTGACGGATTTGGGGGTGGAGCTTCTATCGGCGTATCCCGTGCACACCCCCTCGCCTTCTACCGAGTTCCCTTCCCGTTGCATTTGCTTCCTTCATCACGGACAGAGATGGCAGACAGACAGAAAAAACAACGGAGGCCGGCTCGAGGCTCTAACAATGTCCGAATTACCGTTATCATGGATAGGTGTATCGTTTGGTCACGTTACACTCATACCTCTATCGATCATCTCACCCCATCGATCGCCTCCAATCCCATCCATCCACGGAGAATCTTTCCATCCGCGGCATTCTCCGCCTACCAACCCAACAACACAGTCTCTTTCCCCCTCTAGATATGTCGTTCTACACTTCTTTCTACACGGTAGCCTTCTTTCCTTGATCTGTTTAGGCTTCGTTTCCATTTTCACCGTTGTCATCCCCCCTTTCTCCCCTTGCTCTTCTCCCGTTTGTATCACCGAGGCGGTACATTCATCCGACCAATTGCCATTTCTGTCCATCATTCTCGAGACGGTTCCATTCTCTCATAGATCACCGCATCACATCAGTACTTTAACAACCAACATCCTTGACACTTTCCGTGATGCCAATACTGTACCGTACCCCCCGTGACGCGTGTCATCACCTTTGTCAGATTTGACAGACGGGCCCCTCTTATCATTTAGCACGTCGATAAAACGGATCAGTTCACGCATAAAAGGTGAGAATTACGAGGCATACGAGCAACTTTGCTAATAATAAACACTGATGATGTATGGAACCCATGATAGTTTTATGACGAGAAAAAATGAGACAGGCTTGAAAGTGCAAAAAGATGCAGCGAGACAACTGAATGGAATGTCAAGGCAAGGGAATTGTAAAGGGGGCCGCAGACTTGGCGGTCCTTGGAGACATAAATAAAAATGCAAGCCATGTGCAGTACGTACTGTGTGAATAGGTTATGATAATTGGTTGAATGGATGTGGAGAACGAGTCATAGATGCCGTGAGGGTTGAATGGGTGCGCATAACGGAGTGAGGATGAAAAAGGGTGGCCATGCGGAAAAAAAAGTGGCAGAGGAATCTTAAGCAAGAAGATATGTCCCTAGAATATAATGTTATAATAGCCAACAAGTCCCAAGAACGTACAATCGCAGAAAGGACAAGAAAGCTTTCCTTCCGCAGTGTCCAAGATTGACGATATCTGGCGTCTTCTCTTTGCGTTACGGATTTCTTGTATAATGGCAGGGAAACCCCAGCGTGGAGGTAGAGTAGCGAGGGGTAGGACAACTCCGATGTCATGCACTAAGGTCCATTGCGACATCGTCCTCACGAGGTGGGATCGTGGTCCGGCTGCCGAGTATTTCCTCTAGGAAGGTTTTGGGAACTCCAGCCAATGGTGATGCTGCAAACAGAGGTGATCCCGTCATCTTGGCCTCAGTATACATTTGGTCCATTGCCAAACGTGCCCTGCACACGACAGGGTGGGAATGCACCGTCTGGATGCTGATGCGCTCAGACGGGTCAGTCCTCATCATGCTCTTTATCAGGCCAAATAGTTCCGGGCTACCGTCCAAGTCCACTTGGCTAAAGTCCTCTTGTCTCAGGCGATGCCATCCATCCCCCCTGTACACGGCATGGCCATTAGCTCACCGGCGCACTTTCAAAGTCGGAGCAATGCGACAGGTTTACTCACTGATCAGGCACGATAATGTTTGTTGCTGTTTCAAGCATAGTCATGCCAAGACTAGAGGACAAAGATAGAGTGAATAATAGCAATACAGAGCATGCGATGCTTCATACCTGAAAATGTCGGCAGCCTTACCGTACGTCCCCTGTAAGACTTCCCGAGCTAAGTACACTTTATCACCCTCGCGCTCGAACCCTCCCAGGGGGACGCCTAATGGACTGCCACCGCCGGTTCGAGGCCACATCGACGCCATCCCGAAATCACCAATCTTGAAGCGGCCCTCTCGAGTCAAAAATATGTTTGCTGGCTTGAGATCCAGGTGGATAACGCCCGATTCGTGAATGAACCGGAGACCCTGCGAAAAAAAAAAGGAACGCAATGAGTAACAAGGCTCCACAAGTTTTCCGCATCTGGAAGGACAAGCCGAACATTCGACATGCGCAACTCACATTACTCAAGTCTGCAAATATCTTCCAAACTCTGGCCTCGTCCAGTCGCAGAAACACCTTTCCATACTCCCACAGGAAGCGCCCAAAGTTTCCCAGCTCACAGAGCTCAGTGCGGATGAATAAAGCTTCATCTTCTTCCCAGCTATCGATGTACGCGAGGATATTGGGATGGCAACCATCCTCGGCGGCCGCACCTTGACGCAGATGCTGCAATATGTCGGCCTCTTCTCGCAGACGCAATCTGCCGGGGCGAGAATAAGTCGCACGGATATGAAATATAAAATCAGGGCAGCATACCGATGCCGAGGTCCTTCGAACGGCTTAGACCGTTTGACAGCCCATACGTCTGATAGTGCTCCATTCTTGGACCGAACCTTGAGGACCTTACCAAACTCACCACTGCCGATTTGATCGACCTCCACAAACTCCCTATCGAAGCGTCCCAGCTTGGCAGTCGCCGCAGGTCTAGTAAGTTGACGGAGGGGAGATACGGTAGGCCGTTGAGAGGTTGAAGCTGGAGCAAGACGTCGTACGAGCGTCGGCGAGTTCAATGTAATAACAGAACTATTAGATGATGATCGAAAGCCGGGCTTCTCCGAATGTACTTGGAGTTGACTGGTCGCAGCAGGTGGGATGGGCCAATCTAAATATATGCATCAATCTGGTTGGTAGATCTTACCACAAGATAGAGATTACCTTTGCTACGTCGTGTTGGAGTTGCAATGGAAGTCTCACTTCCGCTCGAGAAGGCACCGCTGCTACTTCGCCGCATTAGCCAACGTGTCCGTTCGACAGGCTTAACAGGGCCGTATTGTACAGGGGGACGTCCAAGGCCGAGACCATCATACCTGTTCCCTTCTTTTCTCACGCTTGGGCTATTCTCCTCGTCCTCGTCGTCATCAGAGCCTTGCACGACCGCCACCTTCTTCGCACCGAATGCAGGAAACGCGGCAGGTAAACTTTTGCGCGGCCCGTTCTTAATTTTACCAGCGGGCCCCGTACCAAGATCTAGCCCTCCAAAGTCGTACCCCACCTTAGTAGCCACGGCACTTTGCCATGGTCTGTTGTCCCCGAGGTATGCATTCTTAGGCTTCTTTACCGGCGTGCCAGGGGGCTTCCTTGATTTTTCGACCGGTGGCTTGCCGCCCGCTGCGAGCGTCCGAAGGATAAACGAATCGATATCGACACCATCGTGCGCTCGCAAGTCATCATCTGAAGTACCAATAACAAATGGTGGCCAACCAGAATCAGGGCCAGGGATACAGACAGGTGTGATCAAGTCATCCCCAACATCCGAGTGCACAGAAGACGTGGACGTAGGACGCGGCATACCTGAAAGTGAGGTTCCTGCACTGTTGGATGCATCTTCGTTATCACTGAAAGCAACACCTGAATCACGAGGCTTGTATTTCAAGAGGAGCATGATTTTTCCTGTCTTCCTCTTCTTTGATCGGGGGGACGGGGTACCCTCGGTTACGCTAAACACGAAGGATGTGTCTGGTGGACCGCAAGGTTCAAAAAACATGTCGTCTTCATCATCTGCGGCACGGCTACTTTGTGGTAACGAAATGGGTGATGAATCCGGAGACGGGTTGAGAGTAGAACGCCATGGGAACACTGCGGTTGCTTCGCTACCCGGCCCTGCGTAGCTATGCCTATTGGGGACTAATGTATGCATGTCCATTGGAAGTTTTACTGAAGATTCAGTAGCATTCGATGTTGTACGCGTACGAATCTTGGTGGACTGAGGAATTGACGGTCCAAAGAAGATGGATGCAGAGCCAGTGCTTCCGAGACGCGTCGCAGATGAACGGGGTGCCGTATCCGAGACGTCAGTCCGCAGGAAGGGATGTAGTCCGCTGCTACCAGTAAGCCTCCTACGCGGCATCGGGGAGTTGTTGGGTGCCAAGGGAGAAGTTGTGGAAATGACGGAAATCCGATTCCGATTGACCGAAGGAAAAGAGACTGGAGGTGGTTTTACTGAACGTGTTTGCTTAGGGCTTGAGATATTGGGCTATGGAAAGGGTAGAATGCTCTAGTTGATGAACGTGTCCTGAGTGAATAAAGACTCGCCTGAGATGAAGCAGCGGGTGATGGTACTTGATTTACACTCTCCAAGAGCTCCAAAGACACGGGTCTCGAACGAGCTCGTCGCTTCAGGATGTGGCCTCCAGGCGATACGGCCTCAATCACCTCGTCCAGGGTACTACCTTTCTGTGGAACAGCCTTGATGGTCGGAGGCTTTCTGGGACTGCGTAGTTGATTCTTGGACCGGCGCGAAAGAAGCGAAAGTCTGTGGGAGAAGGATTTCCTTACTGCCACGTCACTTCGTTCCTCTGTATCACAACCTGAATCATCGTCCTCTATCACACCCCAATCCTCATCCGAGTCCTCCATATCGCGAATCCGTAATCGCTTCATCGTCTCCGCCTGGCCCTTTAGATAGGCCTCCATCTCAACCTTTGATTGCGGAGTCCGTATACCAAATCGAGGAGCAGGAAGAGGAGCGAGACGGTGAAATGCGACTCCAGAAGCTGGATCTGCCTTTGCCGCAGAAATAGTCAAAGGGGTTGGAACCGACTGCCGTAGCGGGGTAGAGAAACCTCCTGATTGACCCGACGATTTGCGTTTCGTACCAACAGAAGTGCAAGGCGCTGCAGAAGTTGACAGGACGTTGGAGGGTACATTGAATTGCTTGGACTTGAGTACGGATCGTGTCTTGGCGCAAAACTCCTCCTTGAGGGGTGTTCGGAGAGGCTGCGAGGTAGGGGGAGGGTAAAACGGTGATGTGGAAGGAGAAAGGAAGATGCTGCCCTCGTCATCATCGATTGGTACAGGTTGTTTATGTACGCGCTTAGCATATAGGTGGTGCACTGGGGGAGGAGACTTGAAGGGTGATTGAAGGAAAATATCGTGGTCTGTGTCGTCGACCCTTGGTGTGAAAAGCGGAGCTCGTCGAAGTGGGGAGGGGGTCAACATGGGTGAGTTGTAGGAAGGAGCGGAGCTCGTATCAGCAGAAAGGCGAGGCGGTGTTGAATAGTGGGCTGCGCGGCAGCTGGGAGATATCGGAGTCATGTTTCGACGGCGTGTTGTTCCAGATACAGATATGTACTGCGATGGGGGGGTCGACAGGACAGCTGCAGACATCGACGTTGTAGGCGTCGAGGACGATGTGCTGTGTGGAATAAGTTAACGTGTTTGTCGTCGTGCTCGTCGTTGTGTAAAGGGACAAAGGGAGGGTTGACGTCTGAGCGTGCCGTCGCGTGTTTAATGTAAAACGGGTCAACGCGTGGGACTCCACTCAACAATATCACGTGACCGCGCAAATTTGTCTCCGTTCCTGTGCCACGTCCAACCACGATCGCCTCCGTCGTCGTTACACGAGGCTACCGACAGTCTGAAATATTCACCACCCTCGTTGCGACGCCAACCTCTGAAAATTTTTACTTTTATTTTTATTTTGCAGGTGTAATGCGTCATCTGTACCACCTGTAACTCGGGCGACTCTTGGCTTATAATTGGCTCACGTTGAGTAGAATAACCGACTCATCTCACCTCAACGGTTGCGCCACCACGAATTTTTTGTTCTGCCACCCATTGTTCCACCAACTAGTCACATCTCCATTGTCCCCCCAAGCGTTTTATCTACCGCAGCATTGTGGGTGGTACGTACGTCTGGCGGGAACTGAATACACTTACAACCCCTGAACTAGTAGTAGTCCAGCCCTGTAAAAAAAAAAATCAGCCGGTCATGCCATAAATTACCTATGCTGAAAGCTTTTTCGAGATCACTGCATGTCGTAGATTGTTGGAGCCGCCGCTGATGCCAACCTCAAAAGTGCAACACTACAGGCTTGACATAACGACACGATGTCAACTATCAGACGGTGTAAGCACTTTGCAACACTCCACCTACATAATAGAAGTACTAGTAGTACTTAGTAGTTTACTTTGCACTTCTCTATAATAGTAAGGCACAAGGTACCCGCAAACTAACCAAGTGTCTTTAGTCATTACTACACTTTTGTCCGTTTCGTAGGCTAAAGGACTTCGGGGCTTCGATGCGGCACAACTTACTAAGTGCTGGTAACACCAATTAAATACGTTTGGCATTGACAGCACTATTATCAAGCCAGATGGGTGTCACACCTTTGCGGAATGCACTGACAGTACACTGACGGAGCACCCGAGCAAGTTCCAGCTGCACCTAATCATCGAGAAAATCTGACACGTCGATTTGCAAGACGTGTGTTGCGGGAAAAATTCGGACATACTGTATCACTCAGAACAGGATTACTCAGCGGACGGAAACGGATCAAACCGAGCGAACCTTGAAGGAAGTAAAAGTATTCCACTACCAGGGTGCAGCGCAGATCGTCAGTAAGCCGACCTTGAAAACACATCGACATGGAAATATCGTAAGCACACCTCTAATCGATAGGCCACTCATGCAAACATGACCCAACCTACATATATGCCGTGTCAGGTCCATCCTCCAGGGAGGCTACCAACACCCTCTCTCGCGGTCGTGGCAAGACCGTCGCCAGCTCGTAAAGTCTATGTTTATGTACCCCATCTTTATCACGGATGATCCTGACGCCAACGTCGACATTCCCACTCTTCCCGGTCAGCGCCGATGGGGCGTCAACCAACTCGTGGGGTTTCTTGGGCCGCTCGTCCAGAAGGGCCTCCGCAGCGTCATCCTCTTTGGCGTTCCCCTCAAGTGTGAAAAAGCGTGTCATAGTTCGTCTAGTCCGTCGCGAAGACGCTGACCCATTCAAGCTAGGATGAACGAGGAACGCCAGCAGATGATCCCGAAGGCCCCGTTATCCAAGCGATCCGCACGCTCCGACTACGCTTTCCCGAGCTCTACATCGCATGTGACGTGTGTCTTTGCGAATACACTTCACACGGTCATTGTGGCCTTCTCCACGAAGACGGGACGATTCACACCGAACCCTCAGTCACACGTCTCGCTGAGGTTGCCCTCAATTACGCTCGGGCGGGCGCTCACTGTGTTGCACCGAGCGATATGATGGATGGGCGGATCCGAGCGATCAAACGAAGCCTGATCGACTACGGATTTGGAAACAGATGCACCCTCATGAGCTACTCGGCCAAGTTTGCCAGCGGGCTGTATGGCCCTTTCAGGTAAGGACCTGTTCATATGTGGTATGCCCAATTTACTTCAGGATGTCTTACGTCCATCAAGAGATGCCGCTGGGAGTGCCCCGTCGTTTGGGAATCGCAAATGCTACCAACTCCCACCTGCCGCCAAGGGCCTTGCAAGACGCGCTATCGTGAGTAGTGCCTCACACAACTCTGACACAAACTGTCTTATCATTTGATTACGGGGTAGCAACGTGACGTGGTCGAAGGTGCAGACATCATCATGGTGAAACCTGCACTCCCATATCTCGACATTATCGCCGATGCAGCACAGCTTGCGGCGGATCACCCCATCGCATGTTACCAAGTCAGCGGTGAATTTGCCATGGTTCATGCCGGTGCAAGGGCCGGTGTGTATGATCTCAAGGCGATGGCATTCGAGACCACAGAAAGCATGGTTAGAGCTGGTGAATATCATACCCGCGTCGTTCGCTGGCACAGATTTATTGATGACTGCTGCTGTAGGGGCCACGCTCATCCTATCCTACTTCACCCCCGAGTTCTTGGATTGGCTACCGGCATAAATACATGATATAAGGTTACTGGGATATGAAATATAGAAGAACTGAAATAAAGATGTTGGACCAAAAAGGAACAAGCGGTGTACTACCACTCGTAAACCTGGCTAGATGACAATACTGCAATAGGATCAGGCATAGTGGTGAACAGCCTCCAAGCTCGCCTCCAAGCTCCGCATCTAACTACAAGGTAGAAAAAAATAAATGGGATCCGACCTGCCTGGCTCGAACAGGCGACCTCAAGATGAAACTTGTGTAACCAATTACAGTCTCGCGCTCTTCCAACTGAGCTAAGGTCGGATACGGTTAGTATACCCCTGTCAAATATATGAAGGTAATTTTGTTACGGATTGTTCCCGTTTAGCGTCATCGATATGGACCGCCTACCTTTTTTTATGCATGCTACAGTTGTGGACAAGCAAAGTCAACTAGAATATTTCGCGAGTTTTCCTGACATTACGACACAGTGGTCAGTACTTCAGTCACGAAAACCATATTTCTGTGTACCTTAGAATATATGTAAGAGAACTGTACGAGCGGATTTCCTAAATACTTCAAAATTATAAAAATTTGCCTCGAAAATTTGGCGTGATGCGAAAAAAATCGCTAAAATTCGGGAGAAATGCGCAAATGACTCGGATTACTGATCTATGATTGGATCTGTCAAAAAAATCTAGGTTGGAGCTGTTGGAGATAGTTTTAAAAAAATAGAAAGGATGAACCCCACTGCTTAGCTATCAGCAACTGATTGGGATAAGTTACCATGTGCTTTTGTCTACTTGCTTGATCTATTATAGCTGAACCAAATTTTATGGCATTTGAGCATAGACCCAGATAACCTTGCAGTAAATCACAGCTTACTTATACTTAGTCTACATTCTTCCATTTCCATAGTACTATGATACAATGAAATTTATATATTCATTGTAATAGTGCATGTCTATCTATGTCCATGCACACATCTCTGTTCATACATCTCTATCCATCTGGATTTATTTATGCATGCCATCCATGCTGGACCATGCACTGCCCATATGTCCATCCATTGCCATTTGTGCACATCCATACTTGTTTGCATTCATCTATTTGGCTTATTTGTGCATTGTCATCTACACATGTTTGTCCATTTCTCATCACACAAGACTTACAAATGGAATCTAGAAATCCAGTTATCTTGCAACATGCAAGTGTAATAAGATGACTTGAAGGAGCACCAAACTGAGACATATAACAATGTGGAGAGCACTGTGAAATGGGGGACTTGCCATAAAAAATGGTGCAGTAGACCTTTTCGAAAATTTGCCAAAAATTTTGGCGCACTCAAAATCTCGTGGGAAAAATCTAGAAAAATCGTTTTTAGACTCCTTTCAGCCTTACGAGTCTGAATCTGCCGCCAGTTTGTCCTAGAAAACTCAATATCTCACGATACAAAATATGTGGGCTTTGCTTGTCCGCGACTGTACCACCCAGGCATATCCAGGTTAAACCAGCCCACAGTCACACATGTCACGCCCACCAACTCAGCATAAAGTTCTCATGGGCTTAGTGTTTCGGGCAATTCAACTTCCAATAACCTGTGGAAATTGAGTCCTGGAACAAGTCTGTGACGATGAGCAAGAACAAGAGCAAGGCTGAAACTCCTAATCCAACAAACATCGCAAACCGCGATATTCTCCAACGACTCAACTTTCTCTACCAAGCTAGCGTCTTCTTGAACGGCCTCGCACCCCCTAGTTCCATCCCTCGTGACGACAATCCATCGAGATCATCGACGACAATTCACGACAAACATAAAGATACACCGTCGCGTCGTAGCAGGTCTAAGGGGAAGATGGGACGGCGTGTGGTGAGCTTTGGGGAGCTGTCAAGGAGTTATGTGGACACGATGAAGAGCGTGGGCCAAAAGACGAATGTCAGGATGTACGTGTATCTGTGACTTCGCCCCCTCTCCCCCTATCGCTGTCATCGCCTTCTGTTGCTCCGATAATTCATCCTAGCACACAGTGACCCATCTGTGAAGCGTCGCATATGCAAACGTTGTAGCGTGCCATTGATACCCGGCGTCTCTGCCACCGTCCGCATCCAAGGTCGATAAGCCCCATCTCAGCACTATCGTTTCACTCTATCGCTGAGAAGTTCTGAACAGAGTCGGCTTCGCACGGCCATCTCATCACCTACCGATGTCACTGTTGTCAGACGGAAAGACGTATACCTGCTCCACCAATCTTACGTGTGGATTCACAATCCGACGATGACGTGTCTATGAAAGCCCAATCCACGGAGACTACGAACTCGTCTGTGGCTGCAGCTTCCGCTAGCACGGTGGAATCGGTTCGCCGTGGAAGAAAGAAGGGACCGAAACCTCGCCTACCGCCGCATTTTGCTCGAGACGTTGGGCACGTGGTGTTCCGCGGTAATGAGCGACTCGATGCAGCTTCGGTTTCATGATCGCTATACGGGATGTCTGATATTGAGCTTCTGGGGATCATTGATATGAAGGACCAAGCCGTTCATAAATATAACTGTTGGGACGTAGGCAGTAGCGCGAATGGACTAGCTATGTGCAACGAATAAGTACTCCGTGAGCGTGTAAGGTGATGTGAAGAAAGACAGAAAGCTAAGGTACGAGTTAGATACGCCAAGATTCTACACCAAATACATCAATAGTGATACAATTACGGCAAGGAAAAGAATGTGTGGTATCTTTGCAAGCATGGTATCGGCTCCAGACGCAGGGTGAATAGTTGGACTACAACTCAATTGTCAGCGCAAGACTTTGGTGCGAAAGAAAGAAACGAACGGTAGCCCTGCGTTATCCGAGTACGACGGACATAGGCTGGAATCCTAGGTTACTCATTAGTCTGTGTATCGTAGAGAGGAGTGAATATTACCATCGGGTTATCTGGACAACAGGAGGTGTAACCCAAATCAGCAACGTCTCCGAGAGCAGTTTGATTATTATGCCCCTCCCACTCTTCGCATGAGACGCTCTCGTAGTTGATATTCCAGACACCGAAATCCTGTTTTCGTATAATTAATCAACACTGTTGGCGCATGCTGCCGATTTAGACCTACAGTGTAACCTGCGTAAACGTGATCAGCCACCATAAGACTATATTCCCGATGAGCAAGACGTACCATAGAGGGCAGCATCTGACGGGAAAAAGTCTTCTGGTATCGACGTCGACGGCCAGGACAGGTCAAAGTTGAGATATGCACCACCCCTGGTTATATTATCACTCTGAAGCTCTCCTTGATGATGGCATTCACTCACGCGTTAGGCCGAGACGCTGTGGCATTGCACCATCCCTTGGAGGAAAGCGGGCAGAGGTCGGTGATTTTGACGATGACGGATTTGGTCACATTTGGATAGAAAGGTGGATTCGCCGTGAAAGCGTCCAAAAGAGTGAGTTTGAAGCACTGGCCGCATGCAGGGCCATACGAGGTGCTGCTCCCGTACGCCATTTGGTTGAGGGCGGCGGTGGGATAGTACGTGCTGTTCGGGGTACATCCACACGAAGCGATGAATCCCAAGGGGAGGGTATAGTGTGTCATGGTTGCACGTCCGCTAGGAGGGTATTGGATCCAGTCCATGGCTAGAATTTTGGGGAGAAGGGACAGAAAGGCGAAAAACGAGAGGATCAGCGAGTGAAAACTCGGTCGATGTGCGGAAGGCGACATTTTTTTCCCTATTTCTTGGCTGTTCAGGAGAACATGAGGACGTCGAAAGCAATATGAATATCAAGGTGAGGGAAGAGCGGCCTAGTAGCCTCGCACACGAGTGATGGTTGGGAGGATATTTTTAGTCCGGAGTGTCTTGTTACGTTTTCGCCAACCTCACTTTCTTAATTTCGTCGAAAGTCTCGCCGTTCAATTAACGAACTCAAGTGTGATCTGCTACTCAGGTAGCTGGGGTGACTCGGGTCGCGCTATCCTAATGAACGTGCTGCACTGCGCAGCTGGTCAAGCGAGTATCATCAACGTCATGCGTAGAATGTCCAAATGAAACACATATACTCTGTTTTAAGGCACCACTCAACGTTGCGCTCAGATTCCTTGAATCCTAACTCAATTATATATCGCGATCCCGAGCTGTCTATTCCGAAATCAAACCATACTAATACTGCTTATGACATCACTTCCCCAGCTAAGTCATCTTTTGTCAGCCTATGTACTCCCTCTTTCTACAGGCAAGGTGATGCTATTTTTCATTGTGCTGACGAAGTAACACTATCAATGACTCTGTCACCTGTGCGGAGTGAGATAACATTTGCTTTGGTATAAAATTCACCACAATGCTCTGATTCGAAACGCACTACTGATTCCTCTGAAAACCATCTGCCATTCCAACTGCTGATGGCTCCAGTCACTAACAAACGCATCATACTCGAGGAATATCCGACCGGTATGCATTTTTGTAGCCTACATATCCAAGAACATACATTGACATGTTACATTCGAACTCCTCCTTAGATCTTCCCATTCCCGGTCAGACAACGATACTCGATGCCAGCCAGATAATTGACCTCGACCATGTTATTTTGAGCAGGGGAGTCTTGATCAAGACCCTCGTATTGGCCTTGGAGCCCTATCTGTTCGCCAGGATGAAACCTTTCATGCCCGTGAGTTTATTCTTCCACTAGTTTAGCAGGAGATTGACTTATACTTTGACTTATTAATAGAATAGATATGAAGTTGGAGAAACGTATGGGCTCGTTCGTAACGAATACCGGTTGTTTGCTGACTGAGCTTGGACCCTGTCAATAGGATTCAAGGCTATGGCATTGGCGTCGTGTTACGTTCTGAGCACCCTGAATTTCAGGTTGGAGATCACTTATACGGATCTTATCGTGAGCAGAATATTCATTTTTCCAGAATTATACCTACCACAGTTGCAGCATTCCAGGAATACATCACGCAACATAACACCGAGTCACTCATAAAGGTACACAACAAGTACAACCTGCCTTGGAGCGTTTTCATTGGTATAGCCGGTTTGCCTGGTAAGTACTTTGCATCACTACTCTAAACGTATGCAACAACAATGATTCAAGGCAAGACCGCGTATTATGGCTGGAAGGAGTATTCACGTGTAAAGAAAGTAAGCACCTTAAAGGCATCTCGTTTTCGAAAGTCATGTAGTTGTGCGCAGGGTGAAGTCGCGTTCGTCACCAGCGGCGCAGGCTCCGTCGGATCGTACGTGCATTCCGTCGCTACTAGCGACTACGTACGTTGACGAACGACTTTTCTTAGCCTCGTGATCCAACTTGCGAAACAGGACGGGATGAAAGTTATCGCGTCCGCTGGTTCGGATGACAAAGTCCAGTTTATGAAGGAAATTGGTGCCGACGTAGCGTTCAACTACAAGACAACACAGACGTCCGACGTTTTGGCCAAGGAAGGTCCCATCAATGTGTACGTTTGCTAGTCCAAACATGACACGGTGTGTCCTGAATAAAAGTGCAGGTACTGGGATAATGTGGGCGGTGAATCACTAGATGCTGCACTAATCGCGGCCGCTAGACATTCTCGGTTTATCGTGAGTTGGCGATCGCTTGCCTTGATCCACAAATGTTCATTTTATCTCATAGGAGTGTGGGATGATCAGCGAGTATGGCGGCTCAGGAAAACCGATTTCGGTCAGTGTTGGTTCATGTTGCAAGGTAGCATGACTCATATATGATAGAACTTGGTCCAAATAATCCCGAAAGAAATCTCCTTAAATGCCTTCAGCGTCTTTACTCT
Organism: Austroboletus festivus; assembly: GCA_038088875.1. Classification (NCBI taxonomy): domain Eukaryota; kingdom Fungi; phylum Basidiomycota; class Agaricomycetes; order Boletales; family Boletaceae; genus Austroboletus; species Austroboletus festivus. The sequence continues at coordinate 5,427 of JBBPJU010000093.1, read as the reverse complement.
TGATTCAAAATATTCGGAGACTTTTGAAAGAGAGGTACCCGCACAAATCGCATCAAACGGGCTGATGTACAAAGAGGACATCACGAGAGGCTTAGAGAATGCTGAAGTGGCATTTGTAAAGTTCCTCAAGGGGGCGTTTACCGGAACGAGTGTAGTTGTCGTAGCGGACGAGTAGGTTGGTATTAATCATCTAAGTTACTCTAAGCTTCAGCTTGTGATATTTTACTATACTAGCGTCGAGCCATTGAAGAGTATAGTGTATGTCTAATACACTGATGATAGATACGTGACGGTGATGTCGTATGGTACCGTGACGATTGCCGTACGTGCAGACCCGGAAAGTAATAATCCCAGAAGATGGGGGTTGTGACAAGGATACGAAACCCGCAAAATCCTCATTTACGGTTCCCCTGGGGGGACATCAAGACCTACGTGCCGAGGTTTCTACTACCAGTTCATCAGATGTATTGCATGCGTATTATATCCGATCGGTGTGGAGCATCGGTGTTCATCTACATTTTTCATCGTTCAAAGTCGCGACTGCCATCGAAATCGCCACACCAAAGAATGCCCATAAGCGACGAATATGCTGCCCGCACTGCGTGCAGAGACCACACGTTGACCAATGCACAACCTCTCAGAGGGTCTCTAGCAGGAGGGTTTTATAGCCAGTGCGAAAGAGCAAGGATGAACCACAGATGCAAGTACAGCCATACCATATTCAATGTCAATCGGGTGAGAAACTTGGTGAGCATGCTTTTTTATCTGTTTGCGAGCCGGCAGAGTGAAGCGATTCCTCCGCAGGGAAATCATGGTGGACGCACCTCTTATGTTGTCGCCCTCGACTATGGATACGGTTTTGAAAGGTACGGGGCTTACGAAGGTTGGGACAGTGGTTGGGACGTGAGAGTCTAGGCTGCCCGGACCAAGGAGTTCTTCGTTCAGTTATCGCCGTGCCAGAATCCATGATCTTCCCAAAGCCCTGTTGTTGGAGGAAGCACGTACAGGGTTGAGGAAAGCGGGCGATGCCCTTGTGAGTATCCTTGACTCTGGCGAATAGATCGATTTTTCTTATAGTTTATTTTACCAGGTGCAATGTGCGAAGGTCCAGAGTCTTTGCCAGGCACACTACGAACGGAACGCATGTCAGCGACCGGACTGCAAGTTTGATCATGATTTAGTCGACATCGCGCGCATTGAGAAGCTTGCGCGATGGGTCCCGAGGACTACAGACAACTATGACGCGCTAACGGTCGAGTGCAATGTGGTGGGGGGGCGAACAGCGTGGAAGATTGTTTTGAATGAGGCTGCTTTCGCGGAGCTGAAAGTGACAGATCCGATTGCACGACGAATCCCTTCGAAACCATACAGCTATGAGAGTGCAGAACTACTGGAGGTGGTTAGGCATATGGAACAGGTCGTTGGGCTTGCATGAGAACTAAATCATGATCAATCTCCTACACTCTTTATTTCCTTGTCACATATCTGTGCAAGTGACTGTGATATGCGTGGAATAAGTTGGAGTGAATTTCTTACGGAAACATTCCCGACGGGGTGAATATACTTCTCTGAGGCTCACGAGGTGGACCCCTGATGTTGCGTAGATGGCAGTCAGCTTTCTTTCATCAAACGGGTGTGCAATTGATACGCGTTCGGCATTCTCAAGTACAGACCGATAGCAACAAATAGATCTGCAGCCTGAATAACTCCGATGGCTGCCTTGGCTCTCTGTCACCACCATCCTGCATACCACTTGGACCAACTCTACATTTGACGGTTTGTGCGATTTAAGACCTATCTCCATGAGTATTTCAAAGACCAGCGTGAAAAAAACCTTCCCACCTCTTTTACATCATGTCTCGTTTTCTAAATTGTTCCCGTTGGTTCGCCGCGACGAACAATATCGATGTTTCCACAGACGAGGTAAACAGAATTAGCGTACCTATGTATGCAGAATCTGAATATGCCTACGTGAGCTGGGACCATCGCAACAGGGAGACGTCCATATCCTGAAATGCGCGTTCCGTTCAAGGATCACTAGGTCAGTGCCTGGAGCAGGGAGATTTACACTTCCCCACACGTGAGATGACAAGTCCTCACGCATCAGACAGTTGATATGGAGTCAACAGATGTGTCTGATGTACGGTTTGTAGCCATGGGCAACCAGGTGCTGATTTGCCTTCGTAACCTCGATTCCCGATTCTTGCGGTAATTGGCGACATTGAAGCTTCCATTTGCGGCTCTGCCTCCTCTGCTCTTCAATTCTGACCATCCGGGGTCGTGTAGCGGGCGGTTTCAACTAACGAGGAACGAGTTGTTAGAGCTGCATTTGTCGATAGATGCGGATCGTTATGTGTCCAATCCGTTAGTCAAAGGAAAGGGAACATACAATTTGGTATCCTCGTACTTTTGTTCCCGTTTCTTGATCTTAGCTTGCAATTCCCGAAATAAGGTGCTTACATGCTCAAGGAGAGGAGACGCACGTTTCCCTCCTCTCAACAGTCGTGATTACTGGTATTTGCTCCCACAATATGCGGGGGAAGGTCTTGATCGACGCCAGGGTAGCATCCCAAAGGCATGCTTGAATAGTCACTCTGAACAGCCGAATGCTGCGAAGTGAAATGTGGCTTACCCAGTGAATCTTGTTTAAAAAATCTTAAAAGAGTTGCGGGTGAACCTCTCACCGGTTTCGTTTATTCGTTATACTTTTGCAATGATTAACGGTGAGTTCTCTGAAGCAGAAATACAAATCGTCATACGTATGCGTACCTGCTTGAGGGGTCAAACGCATGACCTGCCCTAGACATCATGTGGGAATTGGGCGGTCGCAAAAGCTCAGTCATCGGCTTGGACTCTCAGTGCGGCTCCCGACTGTGCCTTCACTTCACGCATACAATCAGTTCCAGAGAATGTCGGCGGAAAACATGAACGAATTTGAAAATGTCCGGGAGAAATTCGGTCGTTTCAGGATCCTTATAATCGGGCGGGCCAATGCTGGGAAGACGACAATACTTCGGGCCATCTGTGACTCTACCGAAGACCCAGAGATCTACGATGGGAAGGGGAGAAAGGTGCGTGCCAAAGTTGGTGTATGCCACAATATAGCATGTTGAAGTGCGTGATTAGATCAATCCATCCCAAGTTGAGGGGTCCAGTGAGGTGTGCATTGCCACTCACGGTGTAGAGTAAGACATGATAAATTCCCATTAGCGTGGAATCCACAACATCGAGAATGAACTGGTTTTTCAGAGCAATGATAAATTTGTATTTCATGATTCGCAGGGTTTCGAAGCTGGTCGCGAAGACGAGTTCCTCAAGATGAAGGAATTTATTATTGATCGGGCAAGCACCACTTTGCTGAAGAAGCGCATTCATGCGATATGGTAACTTTGAAAGTCGTTTTGCAGGACATGGGTTGATGTGTGCCTGACAGGTACTGCATCCCAATGGATAAGCTTGACCGAGCGGTTCAGGTGGCGGAAGAAAAGTTCTTCAATGAGTGTGACCCGGGAAATGGTGGGCTTTGCTTGGATGGTATTTCCGAAACTCATGATGAGCTCTTCAGTTCCTGTTATAGTGCTGTTCACTAAATTTGATGCTCTGCTAGCTGTTGCAATTCGTAAGCTGGGCCCTGCTGGTCGACAGTTACCACTAGCAGAGCGGACATCGAAGGCCATGGGCCTCATAGAAGATATTTTTAATGGAGCTAAAGTATGGGAACGCCTTGAGCATCTGGAGTACGCTCCAAAGGCCTGGGTTAAGATGGAAGGTGGGTATGGAATTGGAACTTATTGTAGGGGGTGCTGATATTTGCTGAGATACTAGACATGCACAAAAAAAGCAAGGATTGTAGTAAACTCTTGGAGACTACTGCAAATGCTTTAAATGATGAAGCTTTGAAAATGTTACTAGTTTCAGCTCAGGAAACAAATATTGCATTGTGTGTCAGAAGTTCAATTCGAAGGTAGGGCATTTTAAGATATTATGTATTTTTTGTGACCATTTTTTTTTTTGTTCCAATTAAGTGTGTTATATACTTTCAACAAACTCAACAAGTCTAAATCAAAAGTTAACACTTTATCTGCAATTGGCCTTCAAAAAATTGTTTATTGGTTTCCTCATCTTATGGTATGTTATTATTACACTCTGATATTAATCAGATATATGGTCATGCTAATAATTTTATATTCACTTTCTATTTCTTTAAAAAAAGTGGGTAAGTTACCTGTCCATTTGTAGCAGTTATATGATAATGTTAGCTACTTTTAAATTTATAGCCTGTGAGTTGCATAAAATATATTATAAAATATAATAATACATTAATGACTATTTTATTTTTGTCTCTGAAAAACAGCCTGTAAGTTGCATATGTGTTTATTTTAATAGTTTGTTGTTAATTTGGATTTTACAGAAGGTTTGTTATATTATTATATGTTTAAAAATTATATTGATTGTTTTCAACAAATAATTTATGCTGTTTGCATACTTAGTTGGTAAGTTGTATAATTAA